>JAIXMG010000045.1:0-138022 GCA_025201345.1 Thamnidium elegans
TTTTCACTTTTTCCAATTCGACTGTAACATTTTTTTTTTTCCATTTGTGATAACTATATATACCACTTCTTGAAGCAAAAGACTAAAAATAGGTATGATGAAGGCCTGCACATGATCTGTTCCGAACCTGCATAAGTTGATATAAAGCAGGCGTCATTTGTGATAGACTTACTTTTTTTCTTCACTTTTCCAAATATACTGTTGCATTTTTTTCTCATTTGTTATAACCCTAAAACTTCCCAAAAGAGAAAAGCCTCTAGTCTCTTTAGAGACTTCTAGAGATGGAGGCTTTGGGCATGGTGTACGCGAAAGCCTATTGCACTTGCCTTAGTGTTCTTTTTTTTTTATACAAGAATTGCACCAACTAAAAGTATCATGTTGGTTGAATAGTCGGCAAAGATGATTTGTCGTCTAATACTACTCTTCGAACTCATGAAAGAGGTATATATGTTCACAAATATTTTACGGAAGAGGTATGTAAATTACTTATATTCGAGTTTCTTGCTTTCTCATGACAACATTTATTACTTATGCATGTTACAATGTTGTAAAAGTTGGGCGATGGGCTCCTCTAATATATGAGCTTGACAACAGACAGTATGATGTACTAACGAGTCCTACTTCTGCAGCTACATTGACCTCAAAACAACAAACTGGTATATGGAAGTTTCCTCGTAGAGACAAAGAGCATCAGTGTAATGATAACAAAAAAGAAGATATATGTATACAAGAATTAAAAGAATCTAGGTAAATATGTACTTACACCTAATGTTATTTTGTGTACTGACTGATATATTTTTAAGCCTTGCTGGTAAATGTTTTAAAAACACAAGCCATATTGAAATGATGAAAGACGTGTGCACTATATTGAATGGGGATTGGTTCCTTAACCCCAAGTTAAGGTATTGCGTATCAGCTCTTTTAGCAGGCGCAATCCTTGTGGAGAAGTACAAAGTTCCTTCATAGGGAGGGCTATGCGACCCAAAGGAAAAAGGAAGAAGTGGTAGAATTCCTAAGAATATAACTTATGACTAATTGGAACTATGATTTTATTACAATTGACAATTAATTCTATTTTATAGAAGATAGATAAAAGACGATTTATTAAAATATTGATTTAGAAGATAAATCTTCTTTTTTATCCCGCTGTGTGTGTCCCTATTTTTTTTTTTTACTAAATAAGACAAGTTATAGTTGGGGTTTTAAAACAATTTGTACTTCAAATTCTTACCGTTTGACATGACACGTAGCACAGTACCATATACTTTAGTAAAAAAATACGCCAATTTATGACATAATTTTTTGGTGCGCCTACAACAAATAACAGGTAAAAAACAAGTTTTTTTTTAATTACGTATGAGTACGTGAGAAAGTAAATATAGTATGATGATTAAATAAATCCTTTTTATCATAGTTAAATAAACCTCTTTTTATCATGATTAAATTAACCTATTTATTCCATCCTTTTCTTTTCCTTTTTTTTTAACAATGAATTTATATACAAGCAAGTACCTTTTATATAATCAAATGTCTAAATATTTCCTTATGATATGGTGGTGTCGATGCAGGCACTTGTGGTATAAATGGTGGTGCACCAAAAAAATACATCATAAATTGGCACTGGGCGGTGTAAATGGTAGTATTCCAAGAATTAGCCCATTTTATTCCACCACAAGCATGACTTTTCAATGCAATGATTGCGAAAAGTCTTTTACAACCAAAGAAAATCTAAGGAACCATTTTCGAGATAATCAAGTTCACGAGATATTTTATGGAAAGAGTATGTAAACTGTTCGTATTTGAGTTTTTTTTTTCTAGTTCTCATGACAACATTTATTGCTTATGTAGATTTGGAGCCTTGCAAGAGAGTAAAAGGAACATACTCCTGTCCATTATGTTCCGAAGAATATGAAGCAACGAGAGCTTTAATAAGTCATATTAAATCTAGACACGATTTAAAGGCGAATTACACGAAAAAAAGAAAAGAACCAGAATGTGAAGATGTCCTTGAGGAAAGTAGCTCGCAAAAATATATTCCTGATTTGGAAAATATTGAATTTGTCTCAACCCCAAGCCTTAACTTTCCTCACTCAAGCACCTCATTATCACAAGAAACTTCAAATTTGACAGTTTCCGAAACTATATTATCGTCTTGTGATTCAATATGAAGTTGAACGAACAAAAGAAGACAAAATTATGCTGTCAAAAGTTGGGCGATGGGTTCCTCTAATATATGAACTTGACAGCATACAGTATGGTGCATTAACTAACCCTACTTATGCAGCTACATTGACCTCAAAACAACAAACTGGTGTATGGAAGTCTCCTCGTCATCATGTTTCAATATTCAACTTCAGCCTTCGACTATCTGGAAGTTATGCGACCAAGATATGACTACTCAGGCAATTTCCAAAGAAAAAATAGGGTCTTTGTTGTTCAGAGAAGTGGCCCAACAAGTAATAATCAACGGAGAGAATAGCTTTTTAGATTTCGAAAAAGTAGTATTTTTTTTTATTTTTTTGTCAAAAAAAGCTAGAAAAGGTGGGGTTCCAATTTCCAGTGATTTTTTTTTTCATCTGCTTAAAATTAGCGCTATTGCTTCCCTACCAGAGTTAGAGTTGAAGGTATACCAAAAAATAAAATATATTCATATATTCATATATATATATATATATGCAAATATACTCATCTGTATTCGTAGCCGATGATCCTTTGAGGATACCTACGCCTCCCAGTAGACCGAGTATCTCGCCAATTGAGGGTTATAGAGATGATGATTTTAAAAGCATAGAAGAATCTGTTAGTGATTCAGAAAATCATACAAATAGTACAGTTTCATTTGTACAACACGCGGTTCAAGGTCGTACAATGGATGGTACAGCCAATAGTTATGGTGCCAAATTGTCCTCTCCAAATAGTATTACTACAACATCAGTTGTCATTGATGCTTTCTCCTTTACAAGCTTATATATTCCTGTTGCAGAAGATGATCATACTTGTAGTATCTTTATTAGGCCTAACTATCAGTACTGGGTTTGATATGATCAAGCATATACAAATATATATTCTCATATATATTTACACATACACGATCTTCTCAGAGACTTTATCCTTTATGACTAATTCATATGTATTTTAACTAAGCCTTACTTTGATATTATTCAATAATATCTTATGTCTGGGTATTGACTAGAGGATTGACCATAATTATATACTTCGTCCGAATAGATTATATAATACGGCATGAATGCATAGATATAGTAAGCGAGGTTAATATTCAGCTATTTGAAAACTATATAAACTCTGTACTTCTGATAAATAAAACAATAATCCTTTTTTGCGACTGATTCCTTTTTAGTTCTTTTTGCTTTTTATTCTTATTTTTTGAATTCTTACTATTTTATAGCTCGGATTCCACAGTAAGTTACACTCAGGGAAGGTGAGTCCATTGTTAGCCGGATCGTTGTCGTCTTGGTCATCGTCGATGCATATCTCAAGATATCTACGTCCATCGTCGGTGAGTGCTAAGCAAGCGTGTGTATTGGGGTGTTGTTGTCGGACGAGCAACATACTCTGTTCGTCCGTGTATTTCGACTTCACATGCGAAATATCAAGGAGATAAGCTCCTGCTGTTTTGGAAGAGCGTAAAATTTGTGATTGAAGATTTCTTAAAATACTATCATCTTCGACATTAGGCTCAATAATTTGGGAATGCAGTAGTGAAACTTTCGTTACAGGAAAAACTGCTTGGGCGTAGATACGACGTATAGGTCGTTGATTGGAGGAGGGCGGTTTAAATCTCGCTCTCGACGAAAAGTGTTGGGATCTCAAAAAGAGAAAGACAAAGAAAAAGAGGGGAATAATGCTAGCACTTAGTTCTCACAAACACTTATAATAAAACTATCAACTTCTTACGAACAAATTCAATAGTATATTGTCTCTAGCTCAAAACAAAAAAAAAATCATTAAAAGGCAATCGCATCAGTGTCGAGATTAAAGCTCATGCTGTTCATTTAGTCGATGTTCATTCTAGGAACAGTGCCTTAGAGCTCAACTTGCAGCCTAGAGCTGTATAGAGATGGTACAAGGCTTGGAAAGAGGACCCAGACTCACTTTTAAAGACTATAGACCGCACAAGAATTATTGAACCTGAAGGAGACAACCAAAAATTTAATGTCTGACTTCTATTACAAAGGTGTATTATGAGGTCAGAGTATAAATGGTAATTTTTGTTATTGTGATACAATATCACGCATAAACATCCCTCCTTATTTTTCGTTTTTTTCACGGAACTTTTTTTTTTTTTTTTTTTCTTTTCTTTTACTTTTCTTTTTTATAAAAAAAAAAAACGTATAATCGATAATATGATGACAGTAGATAATTCAGCTACTTTTACGGAAGCTAGTTATTTACCAAATGATTTAATTACGCAAATGGCAGAATTAGAAGTATGAAAATGCTCTTTTTATGTATAAATATTTATATTAAAAAAAAAAAAAAAAAATACAATAGGGTGGATTACATGCTCTATTAGAAAAGGTCAAAGGGGATTCACAAATGACCAAGGTAATTTGTTATATAATTTACCTGTCAATATTTTCAATATCTGACGTATACATAAAAAAGGATATTTCAACGTTTTTAAAAAAGAGAGCATTTTTAGAAGAAAGCTATGGTAGAGATATGGTTAAAGTTGCGCAGGCAACGGCTGAAGCTTTTGACAAGGCACATCCTAAATCAGGGTAATACAAGATATACCAAAAAGGAATCATGTTTTTATAATTATATCTATATAGGACATTTGGAGATGTTTGGATATCCATGTTAAAAGTACATGAAAATATTGGAAATCAAAGGATTAAATTCGCTGCATCTATTTCTGATTCTGCAGAAGACTTATTATCTTTAGGCAGAAATATTGAAAAAGATAGAAAAAAGGTAACATATATAATATAATAATAATAATAATAATAAAGCATACTTACCTGCAAATATTAGATTAAAGATGCTGGTATGCATTATGAAAAATTAGTATCCGATTCTGATTTATTATTGGAAAAGGTAAAGTAATAATTTAAATAACAAGGGAATTTTATTAATACATATATACTTAGAGTAAACAAAAGTTTGAAAATTCAAATGAAGAATGGGGTAGAGCTGTATCACAGAGAAATCAAGAACCTACACAACCTACTAAAAAAAACTTATTTCGATCAAGTAGAACACCGGCTCAAGTAATACACACACACACACACAACTTGACACAAAAATTATATTCTAACTCGTTTTGTTATATAGCTTGATAAAACTGAAGTAGATTGCAGAAATAAAATGGATGCTGCAGATGCTCAATATAAATCACAACAAAAAAAGACTATTCAAACTCATGCTGAATATTATGAATCTCATTTACCAAAAGTACTCAAGGTAATAAATATATATATAAAGGGGGAGGATATATTTTGACAGTTTTATAGGATTTAAAAGCAGTGGACGACGAATGTAGTGTAGCTCTTAGATACCAATTAGCTAGTTATTCATATACCTACGAACAAGCTTTGACAGAAGATGGATTGGCTCTTGATAACGATCAAGGAAACGGCTTAAGAGGACTAATTACTAAAATTGACAAGGATGCAGATTGGATAGAATTTGTTAGGTTATGTACTGAAAGAAGTGGAAAGATTCAAAAGAATGAGATTATTCCTCAAGAGCATATGGTAATATATAATCCTTCTAATTATTTTTATATCTAATTCTATTATATATATATATATATATATATACATAGTTACCAACAAACGCAAACTACGGTAATAATAAAGTCTTTGGCGTTCACTTAGAACAACAAGCCGAAATGTCCGAAGATATGGTACCTGATATCTTGAAACGATGTGCTACTGTGGTAGAACAATACGCGTTAAGCTCAGTTGGTATTTACCGTATATCTGGTATAAGTAGTAGAATTCAAAAGATTAAATTCAAGTTTGAAAATAGTGATCCGAATCCTATTTCAGAAGAAGACTTATCTGATATTAATAATGTTACGGGTGTACTTAAACTTTGGTTTAGAGAATTACCTGATCCTTTATTCCCTTCTGCTTCTTACCATCAATTCTTGGAAGCAGCTAGTAAGTTATCCTTTTTTTAGAATATAATTATATACAAACTTATTTTATTTTTTTTAAAAAAAAATAATAGAATTACCTGATGATAGAACTAGGGTTATTGGTTTACATACTGTTATTAACGAATTATCTGATGCTCATTACGCTACATTAAAGTATTTAATGTGCCATCTTCACAAGTAAGTTTTTATTCAAAAAAATTATATTCATATACTTATATATATATATATCCAATTAGAGTACAATCCTATCAACGATTTAACAAGATGGGTGCGGCTAATTTAGCTACTATATTCGGATTGACTTTGATGAGTAGTGAATCTGGTTCTCAAGCTCAAATGATCGCAGTACATGACAACCAACGTATTGCAGAGTCTCAACTTCAAGCAAAAGTAGTTCAGACCATTCTAGAGAATTATGCAGAGATTTTTGAAGACGAATAAATAATACTTCATACATTATATATTTGTGGGAATATGTCTTATTTAAAGTACCGGTTTAAGCTTTTTTTTTATGCTGGATGCAAAATATTTTTTTTTTCTTTCTTTCTTTTTTTTTTTAAGAAGGATATACTTTATCATGACTGGCATTGAAGAAGACAAAAATACAGTAACCGCCTTAGACTATATCGAAAGTCAAGAGCTATTAGAAAAGGAAGCTCATTCTGTATTACCAGGCAAATTTGAAAAGTGCACGTTTCCATTAGGATATATTCGACAACCACTTTATGCTTGCAAGACATGTACACATAGTGATTCAAAAGAACCAGCTGGCATGTGTTATAGTTGTTCTATTGCTTGTCATTCCAGTCACGAATTATTTGAATTGTTTCCTAAACGTGAGTTTCGTTGCGATTGTGGCTTACCCGGGAAATTTGAAGGGCATTGTTGTTCTTTAATGATTCCTGCTAAAAAAATCATTACGTCCAACGATAAAAATAAGTATAACCATAATTTTGGAGGAAAATATTGCAGGTTAGACAGAGTTTATTAGATATATATATATTACACGTACTAATGTCTCTCTCTCTCTCTCTTTTTTTTTTTAAAAAAAAATAGATGCGACCAACATTACGATCCTGAAAAAGAAGAAGGTACCATGTACCAGGTAATATTATTATTATATCTATGGTATATATACATGCATTTATAATTTAAATAGTGCGTTACTTGTGAAGATTGGTTTCATGAAAACTGTATTGGAAATGTAAATATAAAAAATGAAAAAAATAAAACGCGTCGTTACTGATAATTGCTTTTACGCGTTTATATAGATTCCAGAAGCAATTGATGATTTCGATTGTTATGTTTGTAGAGACTGCACAAAAAAATATCCATTTTTGATCAATGGAAAAGATGAAAGGTTTAGTTTTGGTTTATCAAATGGAAAGGAAGCGATCTCAAAATGGATATTACCCTCAAGTCAAATTGTAGTTAATGTAACCGAAGATCAAATAATGAACGAAGAAAAAACCGCAAACGAAGAAAAGATTACTGACGACAAAAAAACTACCAATGAAGAAAAGACCACAGACGAAGAAAAAACAGCAAACATAAATGAAGAAAAAACCGTAAATGAAGAATTAGTTGTTACTGATATACCATCACCATCTTGTGGTGAAAAGAGAAAACTCGAAGAGGAACCGCAAGTAATTATCGCTAATATGTTTAAAAGAATAAAAAGTGATGAAGGATGTCAAAATGGTAAGTGAATATATATATATAGATAAACATTAATGCTAAGCTTTATAAAATAAAAAAAGTTGACGTATCGTTACTACCCAAACATGATCATATTGAAATATTCTTACAGGATGGATGGCGTCAAGGTTTATGCAAATGTTTAAAGGTAAAACATTTTGATTTTATTGGTACAAATTATTAACAAACAAATAAATAAATAAAAAAAAAAAGTGTGTGCAAGATTATAAAACCAACAATGTGGAATATTTATTTGCAGAAGAAAAGACATATGAACCAGAAGAGGATGAAGATGCTGGCAAATCACTATTAGAAGTTGGTATGGAACAACTTCAACGAGTAGATAGAGTCCAGGCTTTAGAGACTTTAATGGCATATAAAAAATTATCTCATGATATCAAGTCTTATTTGGAATCTTTCAAGGATTCGGGAAAAATTGTAACCAAACAAGATATTGATGACTTTTTTGAAGTAAGTTGTAATTAAAACCTGCTTGCTTAAATACCTGTTTGTTGACTTTTCTCTTTCTTTAGGCTAGACGACGTGATGATCAATAATAAAAATGGCATGGATTTAAAAATACCTTTATTATTTGTTTAATGTGTAAAAAAAAAAAAAAAAAAATTAATGTTTATATAAAAAGTTTTAACAAGCACACGAATCACTATTTTGTTTAGTATTATCATCCGTCATTCTAACAGTAGAATTGGGCGTAGCATCTTTCTGCCATAAACTAGGTGTTTCAATAATCTATTGATAATATTAAATATATATATATATATTTTTTGCAATTGCAGTCTTTTATATATGTGTGCATTACCTTTTCAACTAATTCCTCAAATGCTTGTTTAACACCAACCTTTGTCTTTGCACTACATTCGACAAATAACGTGGATAGTTTTCTTGCGAAATTTGCTCCTTCTTCATATGATACGACTCTAGACGTTTCTTTATCTACTTTGTTGCCAACAATCATCTTTACTACATCTGGACTAGAACAATATGTATTCACTTCATTCCACCAAGTATTTAATGCATCAAAAGTATCTCTGTTACTAACATCATAAACTATACACATATTAGCTTTTTATACTTGTGTAATTACATCTTTTTTTTTCCTCTTACCCAAAATGACACCTTGTGCTCCTCTATAGTATGATGAAGTCAGGGTACGAAATCTTTCTTGACCAGCTGTATCCTATATATACACATATATATTCAATACAGCTAATTTTTTTTTAAATAAAAAATGACTTTACCCAAATAGTTAACTTGTACATTTCACCATTTACTTCCATCATACTAACTTTAAAGTCGACACCTATAATACGCTATAAATATAAAGCTTTCTTTTTTTTTTTTGTCTGTATAACTTTACCAATAGTGGCGGATACTTCTTCTTGAGGTAAAAAGGTGTCATCTGTAAACCGTAAAAGTAAAGAACTTTTACCGACATTTGAATTACCAATAAGTAATAGCTTTAAAGTGGGGATTTGCTGGGACATTATTATTATTTAATAAAGAAAGAGAAAAGAAAATAAAAAGAAAAAGTGGATCACAACTAGACCATCTGTTCCTACACGTGACAGTAGTGTATATTTTTTTAAAAATGCTCTTTTTTCAAATGCTTTTTTTTTTCAAATACGTATCCAATCACGCGCTAATAATATTGGTCACTGTTACGTAATGTGTGTGGGGGCAGATTTTTGTTGGTGTCATTGTTAGCAGAGTTCTCAAAATGACTATTAGAGCAGAAATGTTTTTGTACCAAAAGTTAACTTTCGCTTGCAGAACCGACTGGTCGAACTACTCGAGCGAAAAACAAAAACCCGCTCTATCGGAGACTACGTGAGTACTTAATGTTGTTGTTAATAAGCTAGGAAAAAAGCGTTTTTCTATATTATTTTTAACATAAGAAAAAGATTTATGAGAGTCAATAAATTTTACTACTTGATAAAGTTGAAGATACTTAACCTTTTTTTTTTCCTTCTTGGTCCATCCTACAAATACTACCAATCTGAGTAGAAAGGTCACTAGTGATATTGTGTTAACAGTAGAGGCTATTATATCTCCGGATAAATTAACTACATAGAATGCAACAGTGCGTTGATCTAGTGACACTACTTCATCTTTCAGAATTAAGTTTTTATTAAGACATATGATAGTTGCTTATTTAGTGACGATGAGAGGGTGATTCGGAAATAAAAAGGTTTGAAAGTAATTGAGTTGCTCCTCGCTAATATTCAATTGTGTATGAAAAGCAGATACTTCTTGTAAACAAAGTATATCGATATGTAAAGGATGATGAGCGAAGAGATGACAGGTATAACCGTTGGATGGTGACGTTTCATTACCATCTGTATCAGAACGATCCAATAAGACTGATACTTCTCCCTCAAAGTAATTTCGACCTAATACTTTTTTGATCTGGGGCGAGCCTTTAAATCCAAATATAAGAACCATTTCTAAAAGACCAGAAAATCTACAACAACTAGTTGATTTACTCAACAAACTTGTCGATTTACAATAATCATTCATCGACCCTGAAAACAGCGTTGAAATGGCCCTCCTCTCGCAGTAAATACCAATATAAGAGGAAGACTAAAATGCACCAAACAAATGGCTAGCTTGATAGAGAATAAGACGAAGGAGCATATTCCAAATTACTTCAGTGAAACAATCATTACTGCTATTTGATTTTGATGACGAGACGATACATTCATCCACGGACCTTCTTTTAATTCCCTTCAAGCTCATCTCCTATAAAGTGGTATCAATAATATATACTTAAAAGATCAAACTATTCGTTACTTACCAAGATATCCAAGAGGCCATGAACCAGTGATTTTCCTACTTCCAAGGAAGAAGAGAAGGTCGCGTTCTTCAACTTTTTTGTTACCTAAACCTTTTTTATCGCATAAGGATAAATAGCAAAGGTGCATTTGCAGGTCCATTAGAATAATATAAAAAACATGTACTTCTTTAAAGTTTATGGGTCCTTAATAACGATCTGGTTTAATAATGCTTTAGAGGCGACAACTGCCTTTCTCTTATCTTTGAAAAACTTAGGTCCGGTCGGTTAAATGCATGTTTGCATAAGCAGTAACACGACTCAAATCCATTTTGAGAGACTTTGGCAACGTATCACCCCTAAAACAAAGAGAAAAAACTAAACATGAGCAGCGAATATAAAAACTATAACAAATCAACATACCGATGAGGAATGGTAGTTACTGGTATTTTTAAATACTTTTTTTTATCAAAAGACTCCAAAGTTTGACAACAAAGTCGCGCTCAGAAAAAGAGCCAATTATTTCCTTTTCAAAACGATATGGCTCGTTTAGTTCTCGTTTAGTTAGACGCTTTTTATTTCTATTTTTTTTACAAAGTAAATATATCGCTAGTATAGCCAACTACCATCTATCCTTACACAAATTTTAAGATACTGGCAGTAGTAACTACATTTGCACTGGGGGGGGGGAGGAGATGAACTTCAAGTGTTTGGTTACGATATTTAGTCCCCTCTTATTTTTTTTTTCCGTGTTCTAAATGAAAAATTAACATGAAAAATTATGTTCTAGCTATTACTTCCAAATGTTTAAAAACAAGTACTAGATTCCTCTTCTCAAGTTCAGGCTCTTTTAAATTAGCAGCGATTTCTTCTCTCAACACATGAAGTAGAATTACAGGGGAACCTGGAGATTCGTCAGAGAAATCCAAGATACGGTTGCGAGAGAAAGAGAGAGTCTTTGAGAATACGCATGAAGTAAACATTTCAAATTTCATTAGATTCAAAATAATAAGTTGGTCAATAAAAATAATATCCCCATAATGAATTATACGGTATAACAGTCGGGTAGAGCATATTTGAGCATTTTTGATAACAAGAGTGTATTTCCTGAGAATTTCGGCCACCCTTAAATAGAGCCGCTACTGTAATCAATATAAGCTCCTTTAAAAGATGCACATATAAAAAATAAAAAATAGTTACTGGAATATATTGTTAAAAATGAAAAAGAGAAAAAATAGATTATATACAGCTTAGACTGATAGAATAGGGATTCGTTTTCTCTTGCGATCTATTTAATCATTTTTGTATTTTTGTTTAAGAGTTTAAATAGAACGCGTACCAAAAAAAAAAAAAGAAGCATACATGTTGTGTATCAGTAGTACAAACTGGCTGTGTAATTCCGGGGTTTTTTTACCATGGTTATAAAATACATACTTCTTTAAAAGGTAAGTGGGCGCGCTTCTTGAAAAAAGAAAAAAGAGCAATCATATGTGAAGGTGACTTGTTATTCGTGAGACTTTTTCTAAATGGTAAATACCGGGAAAAAAACGAAAAAAAGTTTTTCTTTTTCCTCTTACAAATAACAAATAATTAAAGATGACTCAAAACTTAACTGCCCATAAACTTGCCAAGGTCTTTGACCACGCTATCCTCCGCCCCGACCAAACCACTGAAGATGTTATCAAGGGTTGTGAACTTGCCAAGAAATACGATTTAGCATCTGTTTGTGTTAAGCCTTGTGATATCAAGCAAGCCAGTGAATTACTTCAAGGTACTGACGTTATGGTCGGTACCGTTATTTCTTTCCCTCACGGTAACTCTTCTACTGCTGCCAAGGTAGCTGAGTCATTACAAGCTATTGAAGACGGTGCCATTGAGTTGGACGTTGTTCTCAACATTGGTCATTTAAGATCTGGTCTTTACGAACAAGTTGAACAAGAACTTTCAGAAATTATTTCCAAGTCAAAGCAAAAGAAGCCTGAAGTCAGTTTCAAGATTATTTTCGAAACTGCTTATTTAACTAATGAAGAAATTGTCAAGGCCTGTCAAATCTCTCAAGCTGCTGGTGCTCACTTTGTAAAGACCTCTACTGGTTTCGCTCATGCCGGTGCTACTTATGAACATATCAAGTTGATGAGAGAAAGTGTGCCTAGTAACATGGAAGTTAAGGCCTCTGGTGGTATCAAAACTTTAGATCAAGTATTAAAGTATCTCGAATTAGGTGCTACTCGTATCGGTTCTTCTTCTTCTGATCAAATTGTTGATGCTTTCAAGAGCTCTCAACAAGCTTAAATATAATTTACTATTATCATCTTCTTTTTATTAAAATAAAAGTCACAAAAATAAATATAATATAAAATAATGTATTTGCATGAACATTTGGTGCAGAAGATGTATGTTCCATTTGATATACACCTATTTTACCAACTGCACCTAAATCGCTACCGGAAGGTATAATGAATTGTGGATCAATTGCTTGCTTTACATTGGGTACACGTTGAGAAATTGAACCAAACCCGGAAGCAGAAGCAGCAGCAGATGTTTGACGTACAGGTGCAGCAGGTCTAGCAGGTAAATCAGGTAAACCACCACCCATTTGTACCATAGGACCCAATTCTTGTTGTTGTTCTTGTTGTAATGGCGCTGGTATATCTAATTTCGGAGGCCCTGCTTCTATAGGCGTAAAGGGTCCTTTTTTATTGACAGTTAATTTAGATTGATCTACTTGCATAATGTACATATTTTTTCTTA
The DNA here is from genome assembly GCA_025201345.1 of Thamnidium elegans. Taxonomy (NCBI): domain Eukaryota; kingdom Fungi; phylum Mucoromycota; class Mucoromycetes; order Mucorales; family Mucoraceae; genus Thamnidium; species Thamnidium elegans. The sequence goes on from JAIXMG010000045.1 coordinate 13,371, forward strand.
GAGATCATATTATTTATACACGTGCTTATTTACTTTTTGTTTACCTTTCATCTTTTCATCCATTTTATTTGCAAGTAAAAAAACAGCATCACTCTTCTTTCTTTTTTTTATAAGAAAAAAAAAATACAAGTAAAAAATTAAAGAGTATATATACGCCAAAAAAAAAAAAGAAAAGATAATATTCCCCTATTTGTTCATATATTTCTTCAGTTTGAAATAAGTCTGTGTTTTTAAGTTTTTTTTTTGTGCCGATCCGTCAATTTGTTATCATGACATCACGTAACAACCTACAAAGTTCAGGGACATCTTGTTAATAAACAAACTATTTTTTTTTTTCTTTCTTTTTTTTTTTTTTTTTTTTTTTTTTTTTTTTTTGCGCGTCAAAAATCGCCTCATATTTTATTTGGTGTCAGTGCCTTAATAAATAAGCCCATGTGCTGGACAAAAAGTGATTATGTGTACACATAAACAAAAAAATCTCATGGTTCAAAGCCAGTTTTTTTTTTTCTTAGCACATGAAAAAGAGTGACTGGTCAGTTATAGTTTGCTTTTTTTTTTACCTAAATGGGAAATGAATACGTATTTACATCATTCGACACTCCGTGTTTTTTTCCCTTTTTTTTTTTGTTTTTTTTTGTTTACAACAACAAAAATGAGTTTTAACAAAGTAAGTAAAGAAGAAGTAGTTCAGTCAGTTACACCTCTTCTAGAAGCATTATCAGAAGAAGAACAAGAAACACAAAAAGTAGACGAAACGGATATGTTTGATTTGGAAGAATGGACTACACCCGAATTTATATCAGAAAATGATTTTGATATGATTGATATGTTATCTGCTGCACTAGACCAAGTATCTAATCAACTAGATGAAAAGCAACGTGAATTCCTGGCCAAATCAACAGAATGGACAACTAAAACTAAAGATAGTTTAAAGAACCAAACCAAAAAATTAGAAGATCAGCGTTCACGTATTCAAGAACTCTTGGTGAAACAGTATCATAAAATTGATAAGCGTATGAACCGAGATGCAAAAACGGTACAACTGCGAGATAAAGTATCGTTCGTGGTTGGTGTTGGAAATGCCTGTGTAGCACCTGCACTTGCTTTACGTTATCCAAACTCGATACCTTCTTATTATAGTATTCAACTTGTTGTGCTGTTAATATTACGTTATGTTATCTATCGATCCAAAAGATGGCATTATTTCATCTTTGATATTTGTTATTTCGTCAATTGTATGACCATGTTATTTTTATGGGCGTATCCAACATCGACCTTTCTATTTATTGCTACTTACTGTATGACAAATGGTCCTGTTGCTTGGGCTATTATCACATGGAGAAACTCGCTTGTTTTTCATTCACTTGATAAGGTGACATCTGTATTTATCCATATATTTCCTCCTTTAGTCACTTACTGTATCAGGTGGATGCCAGAATTACAAAAGGATGTATATTGTGATAATCAATCGTTTGTAACAAATTATCGTAACACCAAATTTCCAGCACTAGGAAACATCGATGACATCTCCTTTAATCAAGTCATGATATACTCTACTACTGCATATGTTATCTGGCAATCGCTTTATTATTTGTTTATTATGGTCGGAAGAAAAGATAAAGTAGAATCCGGCTTAAGATTAACATCTTATTCTTGGTTATTGGATGATACGCACGGTCAAAAAGGGTTTATCCAAAAGACTGCATTTATGTTTGGTGCTAAATGGAAGGCAGAAATGTTTATGTTCTTGCAACTGGTGTATAATATCGTTACTTCTATTCCAACTTACTTTTTATACAAGAACTTTTATTTACATACTTTGTTCTTGATATCCATGTTTGCTGTCAGTGTTTGGAACGGTGCTAATTACTATATTGAAGTCTTTTCTCGAAGATATATCTCTGAAATTGAAAGTATCAAGGTAGAAGATGAAAAGCTTAAAAAGAAGTAGTAAAAATCATGTGATAGTGGTCTCGTGTGGACATAAGACTTCCAAAAAAAAAAAAAAAAATGTTGGTCTTGTACCCCTTGTGACTATAAAATAAAATCTAATTTGATTGGATCTGTCTCGTTTGTTGTCTATTATAAATTTTTTCATTATTTTTTTCATCTCTCTTTCTCTCTCTTTCTTCTTCTTTTTGTTATACCCTCGATTTTAAATGCCTCCTAATACGCATACAAGATCTACGCATGAAGAAAGTCTTCCGTTAGAAGACTCTTTAAATAGGCTAATAGAATCAACTCCTTTTTTTGACATCGAGGTACCTCATACTTCTCTTTTTGAAGGAGCCTATAAAGTTGTTTCTAGTGTATTCCCAAACTGGCAATATAAAGATATCAAGTTTGTTCAATGTAAAGATGGCATTACAAACCAATGTAAGTTTTGAATTATTTTACTGAAAACATTGCACACTAAAAAAAAAGGGGGTCATCTTGTTTCGTAGTGGTAAGAGTAACTTATGTGCCTACCGATTTCTCCGTCCTTGTACGTGCTTACGGTAAAGGCTCAGAACTTATTATTGATCGCAAACAAGAAGTTGTTGTAAGTTTTTTTTAAAAAAAAAAAAAGAGTTTGATCTTTTATCTGTGTAACATTTTAACCAAATACGGCAATATAGAATATCATTACATTATCACAACAAAATATGTGTCCTCCATTATACGCTAGATTTAAAAATGGGTTGGTGTATGGGTTTATTAAAGGAAAGGTATCAACTGTAGAGGAATTGGGACAAGAAAAAACTGCCCAATGGATCGCAAAGAAGTTAGGGAAATGGCATCAAGTGACTTTGCCCGAGGATCATCAAGCCCTGAAACATAAGAAAGATCAAAAATTATGGAACACAATGTTTAAATGGTTAGAGCAAGGCAGGTCTTTTTTTATTTTAGTTTCCTTTTTTTTTACTTATATATCATTAAATTAGTACCCCAAAAGTATGAAAACCCAAAAACTCAATCTACGTTTGAAACTAGATTTGATATGAACAAGATTAGAACCGAAGTAATGTTTTAGTAACTAACTTTTTACTTTTTTTTTTCAAGCACTAAACTCTTTTAAATTTTTTTTTTATAGCTGGATTATTTAATTCAAGAGTTAGAAAAGTTAAATTCACCCATTGTGTTTTCTCATAATGATTTACTTTACGGTAATATCATTTTTGATGAAGAAAAGGAAGAAGCCAGTTTTATTGATTACGAGTACGGATGTTATGCCTTCCGCGGATTTGATATTGGTAATCACTTTAATGAGTTTGCTGGTTTTGAATGTGAATATTGGAGATATCCTACAAAACAGTTTCAATTACAATGGTTTGATTGGTACCTTACCGAAAATAATAATGGAGGTATATCTTATATACGTACACACAAATATACTATACTATTACTAATAGTTTTTTTTTTTTTTTTTTTTTTTTTAGTAAAACCAACTAGTGCCGAAAAAGAAAAATTGTTCAAGGAAGTAGACGCATTTTCACTAGCATCACATTTTTATTGGGGATTATGGGCTATGGTACAAGCAATGATTTCCGATATCGATTTTAATTATATGGATTATGCTGTACTTCGATTCAATGAATATGATAGACGTAAAAATGAGGTATTTTCTTGTACTCAATAAAAATATTATTTAGTGTCGAAGGTATGCTGGATATTGTTCAAATTCTCTATTTAGCTTGTCTATAATCTTGAATAACCCGTCAAGCCATTCTCGCATTAATTGAATGGATTTTTCGTCTTCAATGCCAATATTAGCATAAAAGTCTTTTCGCCACGGGCATGCGTTCATTGCAAGCTATATAAGAAATGTTATTTTTTTTTTATATATAACTTGTAGAAATACTTGCATTGAATATAGGACGGACTATAAAACTATGAAAGGGTCTTAGAGTTGCATCGTATGCTTTGATAAATGATACAGATAATTCGTCTTTGGGATTATCGAGACTATGTATTAAAGATTGTGCTGTAAAATCTAGACCTCTATTACAACGTCATTATGATCTTTTTCTTTTTTTTTTGTTTTATATGATTATTACCTCTTTAACCAAACCACAGCTTCAGTAGCCTGTCTCTTCTTTAAATGAGATTCGTTCGCCATCAACTTTTCAAGCGTATCATTTGCTTTGGTATCATTAACAAACCAAGTACGAATTTTCTAAATAAATCATTTAATATATACATTTGTTTATACATTTGTGTTTACTTACTTTGACGTTATTTCGCATATCGTTTTGAACAACACTAAAAGCACTACTACCAAATAAGTCTTTATATATAATGTTAGTTTTTTTTTAGAGATTACGAAACGTTGTTCATATTTTTTTTTTACCAAACATGTTGATCAAACCATGGGTAGCTTCCAAAAATTGTTCAGTATGAATACCATTACTAGTATCTACGTCGACATAAGAGCGTGTTATAACTCTTTCAAAAGGTGAAGCCATATTATTTCTTTAAAAGAGATAAAGAAAAAAAAAAAAGGGAGGAAGTCCGGGTAAATTACAGAGAATGGTAATTAAAATGAGGAGTCTTTATCAATGCAGTTTGTATCGTGATTGGTTTGGGGTCTTTTTTTTTTTGCATAAGTCAAGGTAACACAAACGTTTTTTTTCTTTACACACAAAAAGTGGCTTGTTATAGTTCGCTATTTTTCTCCTTTTTCTTTTTCATTCATGTTTTCTGCAAACCATAAAAGTTATATTCGAGCACTTTATAAAAAGGTTCTTGTTGAAGGCTCTTTATTCTTTGACGATAGAGCAAGGTAAAACAGAAACAAAAACAAAAACAAAAACAAAAAGTCAATGGAGTAATAAATAATAAAAAAAATAAAGCGTAGAGTTTATATAAGAAACAGAGCAAGGAAAATTGGTCAAGAGTATAAAACCTGTACTGATATTGAACGTGTAAAATATAAAATAAAAGAATCAAGAAAGGTAAAAAAAAAAAAAGAGAGACACTGCTACAAAAAAAAGTGAAAGAATATTCACTCGTAAATACAGTACTTGCATAGAATCGAAAATGCCAACCGAGGAAATCAAAAGAGTGCATTAAAGATATTAGAAGAAGTGTATGGTAGAAACGGAAAGACACGACACGCTTTACTCTACGTAAGAATATATATATGTAAATTGCGAAAAAAAAAAAAGACTTACGTATATCAATAGCCATTTTTACACTGTCATCAACCAAAAGACTTGAAGCACCCTGAACCATTTGTGCCTCACGCACCACGCACAGCACCTCCACCACTTCTCTGCCCACCCTTAAAAAGTCTAATTGTACAACACCTGGGTAAAAAACTAGAACCTGAATTACCCGAACCAGCCTATAAACCATTACACGTTGGTCGAAAGGCGAATCTGTTATGGAAACATCGATCCATGCTATTAGATAAGGTTCAGGTCCCTTTACCCTTTGAAATAGTTTGTGAATTAGAATTAAAGGCTGGTGCTGCACGGGATCACCCGTTATATGCTGGCACACGGATGACAGGAGGGCCCAGGTGGAACGAGTTTTATTTGGTTCAACGTGATTTAACCCATTTAAATCCTGATTTATGTATAACAAAATCCAAATTGAACCGTGTACCTGTTCAATTAATCGAATCACCTTATGCTACTACAACACTTTCCTTGGTAGTAGATGGTACCGACCAGTTAAGACCTGCGTTTGAGTACTCGCAGAGACAAAAGAAGAGATTGTATCGTAGGTTGTTTACAGATATTCCGTTCACAAGTATTATTTCACCGTTGGAGCTGTGGAGCAAATCAGAGCAGATCTCAAAATCGGGTTGGGTGCCACAAGCAGTGACCAAAGTTTTAATGGATATACCAAATGACAGCGTTATAGAAGCCACATTATCTCGAAATACAAAGAAAAAGATCAGGCGACCGTGACGTATTTAAACCCTCTTTTTCGTCTTTACTTTTGTTTTTTTTGTTTTTGTTTTACTTTCTTTTTAATTAAAATGGGGTGCTGTACAAGTCGTTATGATCAAGTAAATAATTATTATAATAAAAAAAAAGGGAGTTTTTTTTTATGCTAGTTTTTTTTTTTTTTTTTTTTTTTTTTTTTTGTGTGTTGGTTTATGTAACTGCTCTATTTATTTTAGGTTGATGAGAGAAGACCATTATTAGAAGAGTCAATTGAGTTTGGTCCAGATGAGTAAATAAATGAACCTGGGCCGTTATAGTACCAGAAAGCTTATTTATTTCTTTTTTTTTTAAAAAAAATATGTAGTGATAGTCCAAAATCAATTATTACGAAAAAGAAGGAAGCACAAGTTTGGAAAGATATTATTGAGCGAGCAACCAAGTAAAGTAAAATTATAGCTGTATAAAATAGGTACTAAAAAAAAAGGATTATATACTGTAGATCCATGATCAATAATAGTACAACACAACCTTTACATCAAACGGATATAGAAGAAAGAACTAAAAGGTATTCAAAGATATTAACCAACTTACAAACTAGTCCCGTCACCACCACCATCATACAATTGCATCAGCAACAAGATATATCAAATGTACTAGACCTCTTAACAGACGCTAAGCCATACAGTGATACACTTGAACTATCTGACCATGTTTCAAACATAGAATATGCTAAAACCCAAATAAATAAATCATTGATAGGACATGGCCATGTTGTAGTCTACATGAAAAAACTCGGCCGTAGATTATAAATTTATTTATTTATTTTAGAGTTGAATACTATTGATTGCATCTTCAATAAATCGAACATCTCCATCTTCATACCCTTTTACAATTCTTCTAATGTTGGGACCAGGTAAATGAATACCGTGTCTTGATAATCCAAAGGCATTAGCTGAACCTATAGCGTTTGTTGCTGGTGAGTGACAGGTAATGGCCATTTGTAATATTTCGGATTGTTCAGTTAATTCAGAAGATTGGTTTAGTTGACACAAGTAAACCAGTGCGGGTATAACTCCTTCCCTGATCATCTCTTCTGCGTACGGGTTTCGAGATTCAGATAATGTAGGTGGTGTCAGTTCTGAGATTTGATTAGTACGATCTACAATTCGAATTAAAACATCCACCACTTTTAAACAGACTGTAATAGATAATTGAGGGTATTGAAGTAATGCTGATAATAACCTGATTATACTTGAATAATCTCTCAACAATACGCTTTATATATATATATATATATAAAGTTAGTAAAAAAAAAAAAATCTTCACGTATAAAAAAAATATATATACTGTACCAAATACTATCATCATTTGCTAAGGTTGTAATATTTGACAACACAAACAATACTTCTTTTACAATACGCCATTCTTCTTTTCCATGTGGCAACACTGAGCGGGAAGAAGGCACCCAACTACATTCATCTGGTCTGTATATATGCCCAGGTACTAGAACATGAGCTATCACGCTTTGCATAATTTTTTCACTGTATACTACTTCACGTACAATCTGTTGGTTTCCAGCAGCTAAATTGGATATGGTTAAAATAGCATTTCGACGTAATTGATGTTGTGTGTCGGGTGTCATGTACCACCAAATATTATTCAGTAGATCCGCTTCAAGTAATATCTCGATATATTCGTTAGGTCCTGAAGTGAAATTACTGATTGTTTGTAATACCGGTAATAATACACTCATTTCCTGATGTCTAATTTTTTTTAGATTAGTTTAAGTGTATACAGCGCTAATTTTTTTTTTTTTTTTTTTTTTTTTTACCTTAGTAGATGGATTAATCGAGGACAGAGTGATGGGTTCAAATTAAGAGATTCAAAGAAGGGATCATAATTATACATATTACTAAGAACGCGAGATAAACCCCAGCTAATGCAAAAAAAAAAAAAGGTTACTAAAACCTCTCCAAATGATTAAATCACTTTTTTTTTTTTAAAAAAAACATACCAAGCTTCGCTCCAAATGTCTATACTTTCAAAGCTAACGGATTTAGAAAAGGCATCAAACGCTTGTAAATATTGCTCCCAATGTTCAGCCGTCTTAAATCCGCCTCTACAGATATTAGCTAAAGACCAAGTTAATTCTTTTACGTCGTCTCGATCAGCCTTGTTGTCAACGATGATGGATCCTTTATCAGATTGTCTATATTGATCTGAGCTTGTTAGCTTGCTGCAGATGCTATCACATTTTTGTCCTAGTGCTTGTGCTATATCACCAATTAAGTTTTCTTGCACCATGGATTCTCGATAGTGTAGAGAATCTACTGATACATTTGCTAATGCCCATGCAGACTGATTTGTGTGAGAGTAAGTACCAATAAAAGGATTAATTTATCATATTTACCTGTGATTTGACTGAATACTTATCGCATGATCGAAAGCACTTTATTAAAGCATCTATAATGCCTGTATCAACTAAATTTTGTGTTTGTTCTGGTGTTCCATACTAAAAAAAATGAATAAATAAATGCAGCTTTTAAAAAAGTAAAATAAAAACTTACAGCTAGATTTGTGATTGTCCAAGCAGTTTCATACTACACAAAAAAAAAAATATTTAATACACAAAAAAAAATATATATATTTGTATATGATGCATACTTTTAATTCATCATATCCAGGCTCTTGTAATATACTTCGAATCTTGTCCTGAATACCTAGATCAAATACGTTTTGGATACGATCGTTTGAAATGCTTTGTGTCAAATATCTTCTAATGTTTCTTATGGCGCTGTAACAAGCTTGATAATTGTTTGAACATTCTATTGTATCTCTATATGTAAACAGCTACACACACACATATATATACAAAATTTCTTTTAAGTACTTGGGGGGTTTTCTTTGTCAATTACGAGAAGAAAAAAGTAACTTACATCGCTAAAAGTGATCTCATGATAAACGTCATTCTGTGAAGCTTGTTCAAGTGAGACATTGGCAAACTTTCGGTTTAATTCTCCAAAGATCTCATCCGCTTCAAATTCATTCATTACCATAGCTTTTTTTTTAAAAATAAAATAAAAATGTATATGATAAAAAAATAAATAAAAAAGAAAAAAAGAAAAAAAATCGGTGTTTCCCGTTGTTTCAATGGTTGTATGAGCGGTCCCTGGATGACGTTTAGACCAATTATCATCACGTGGGGATAAGTGTATAAGGCAAACCACACCCTTTACAAAAAAGAGTTTAACTGTCGAGACATCACCAATGATTTTTTTTTTTTTTTGGTGGGAAAGGGCGGTCTTTCAAGAGAAGCTATATATGTCCCTGGATTTCTCTGTAGGCTTATGTATATTAACAAGTAAATTTTTTTTTTCTGTGGCACCTCTTTCAGCGCGTACGACTCTAATTTTTGGTTAAAAATGGTAGGATCATGATTGATATGGTTCCTCTTATACACTTGAATCTTACTATCTACCGTGACATCACGCCCATCTTTTAATTGAAATCTTTTTTCACTTGCCTCTTTAATTTAATAGATCTTTTTTGAAGTGACTTATTATTGGAATAGTTATAAAGTATCAAGTACTTTTATATATGTATTGGGTGACTCTTACATGTTGTTCAACGTAACATAGGTAAAGTTGACAACTCTTTTTTTAGAAAGGACCTTTTTTACATGTATATAAAATTAAAGAACTGCATGGTGGCGTTTGTCACACAATAAATAGATTAAAGAGCATGTCTATTTATGTCAAATAATGCTCATTATCATATGAAAGTGCTTTTTGCAAGTATTTAGGTTTCAGCTTATGCTGTGTGAAAAGCCCTTTGGGGAAAAAGTATAACTGTGTCACAATAACAAAAAAGTAAAAGAAAAGATAGTTAATTTGCTATTTTTATAAGAAATAAATTGCATGAATATTATATGTTTATTTTAAACAAGTATAATAAGTAATAACGAAGAGAATAAGGACGGTTCTTATGAAGATTTTTTATTTACAATACTCTTGATCTTGTTCTTCACATTAATTGAAAAAGAGCGCTTTTTAGAACCACCATTATCAGCTGGTTGTTGTTGTTGTTGTTGTTGTTCTTTTTTAGAGCTAATACTTGTAACACTCTTTTTCCTTCCTAATTTAAAATTAGATAGTCTACTTGATCTCTTTGTGGAAGTAGAAACGGAAGGAATTGGATCGTGAGTAACAAGCATCATTGTTTGTTGTTGTTGTTGAGGTAGTGGTGGTTGTACTTGCGATGATGGGCGCTCACGAACCGAGTCCTTTCTAGACATTTTTGAAAGTGTAGATTTAAATACACCTTTTAATCCAGACCTTTGACTAGCTATACTGCTTTTACGAGAGACACTTGAACTAGGGTGCGGTGAAAGACCTGGAACGGTTTCTTCAATACTTGGTTGTGTAGAACTGGTTCTTTCATGATTGTATAAACGAGTGGGAACATTATCGGATAGTACTGGTGTAGTAGCAGTGAGTTCATCAAATAATTGTTGCGTGTTATCTGATAATGACATGAGGTTACTATCCTTTTTAATCGATTCCATGTAGTATTGCTCTTTTGAAACATCAGATGATTGTTTAATGCTTGAGCTATCATCGGATTTAAGAGATGGAATAGGATCTGTTACTGATAAATGTGGTGGTTCGTGTTGATAGCTAATAGGTTCTTCTTTATTTAGTGTAGTAGGTACAACAATGGTTGGGCAAAGTTCTTTATCGGATTGAACAGGTGCTACTCCTGCTACTACTTTGGATGAAGAAGATGGTTTTTTAAGATCGATCTCTTGCTTAATCGGTTGATCGGAACTCATTGTGGGTACATTGATTACATGGTCCAATTGAGCCGTTGTAACAGATGACACAGGTGGCGCCTTTTGAAGATCGATAGCAGGTGCTTTTTGCGTGGTTGTCTCTTCTTGAGCTAAAATAGGTACGACGACAGAACTATTATTGCTGCTGCTGGTAATTGTTTGTTTTTGTAATTTAGCTGGTTCTTTTTTACTACTGGCAGGAGATACGGTGATTGGTTCGGTTCCGTTTTGAGCTGTTGATTCTAAGGTAAGAGTTGCATTAGGTTGCATAATAGGCGTGAGAGCTGGTTTTTCGTTCATTAGACAAGTGTCGCGATTTTTTGTTGTTGTGGTGAGTGCATAAAGAGCATTTCCAGATAAAATTGTAAATAATACAATAAATCTTAATAATAGCAAGAAACATTTTGAAACATGTATCAAGATAACAAAATAATCTTGTTCTGCAGGTAAAGTAGTAATAAGTGACAGAAGTTGAGATGTCGACATAATCATTTGTTGTGGTAATAAAAGGGTGCAGAGCAAGTAGAAGTAGCCTGATACTGTTAGTACTGTAATCAACATGGTTTGTTGTTGTTGTTGTTGTTCAATTAAAGAGAAAGAAATGAAAGAAGAAAAAAAAAGGAAAAAAAAAAGGGAGGGAAAACTTATATACACACAAAAAATAAGGAGATTTACCCATCTTTCGTAAATAGCGCCGCTTGAAACATTGTACAGTTTTTAATGTAAAAAAAAAAAAAAAAAGACCATTTCAGCCATTCTTTTATCAAAAAGTGGTAATCTATTTCAGCCACACACGATTTATTTTATATTGTGCACATTCATCTAGCAATTATCCCCCCTCCTTTATCTTGCTTCCCAAATCTCTTCAGAGTTACGTCCCTTCATTTTTGTAGCATCTTTGTTTGCTTGGCGTTCTCTTATCATGGCCTATTATAATAATAAATGAGTTTCTTTGGCTACTTTTTCACTTTTTCTTTCTTACATCGGCTAATTCAGAAGATTTGGTCTTTGTCTTTAAACAGAATTTAAAATCTTCCCATTTCCCTGAACAATCTCTTTTGGAACCGTATCGATAATAATTTATTGCTTGAGATCCAAGTGCTATTATACAAAAAATTATAAAATAAAATACTTTCAACATTTAAGAAAAAGGTCTTACTGTAACATTGAAAGACGGCGTCAAATGCTTGAGAAGCACTACATGTTTGGTAATCGTTTACTTTTTCCTTTTCAATTTCAGCAAAAAATGCTGTGGTATCTATATCATCATTATGCGTATTATCTGTCATTTTTTTTCTAAAAAAAAAAAGAAGGGTTTTTTTTTATGTGTAATGCTTCAAAAAAAAAAGTGCAAGAAAAAAAATTAGCCCCCGGGATGTTGAGGGGGGAATCAAAATGCTCATACTACTTTAAATTCAGACCAATGAAAAGAAAAATAAGGCATAGCTTTTTTAATAAAAAGAAAATCAATTTGTTGCTACGATACCAGTATGAAGAAAGTTAATTTGTTGCTACGATACCGGTATAAAGAGAGTTAATTTATATCTATGACACCAGTAGAAAGACCATACGGGAATAACAACGAAAAAGATTTCTTTATGTCTTTTTTATTATTGTTAGTTCAGGGCTCTCAATTGGTGATCTTTTTTTTTTATCTGTCAAACAATGCAGAAATATATATATATATATATTATTAATAGAAGTATAAAGGCATATCTTGTTTAATTGTAGCATGTTTTTTCTTTTTGCCACAGACTATCTTAGAAAACGGGTAAAGCAAATGCTTTATTTGAGCGTACATCCATCCTACAAGTAAAACAAGCGTTATTTTAAATACCATTTAGCAGTCCTTCTTACTATTTTTTTTTTTCCTTACAATACGCGGTTTTTTTTTTCGCTAAAAAAACACTATTGAAATACCTTTTTCTTAAAAAAAAACAGATAAAATGAAGTTGGTTAGGTAAGATTGAAAAAAAAAGAGAGAGCACGAATACAAAACGGAATCTAATACTTTTTAAAAAAATAGATTCTTGATGAAGTTAAATAACGAGACAGTTTCTGTCGAAATGAAGAACGGTACAGTTGTTCATGGTACCATCACAGGTGTCGATATGAGCATGAACACACATTTAAAAACTGTCAAGATGACAGTCAAAAATAGAGATCCTGTTAGTTTAGATACTTTGAGTATTCGTGGTAACACTATTCGTTGTGTTATTTTACCCGATAGTCTGCCGTTAGATACACTCTTGATTGACGATTCACCTAAATCCAAGAAGAAGACTGATGGTAATTATAATGACAACTTTTATTTATTTATTTTGTATTAATATCTCTTCCTAGATGGTGAAGGTGCTGGACGTGGACGTGGTAGAGGAATGGCACGTGGAAGAGGTGGACGTGGTGGAGCTAGAGGAAGAGGTGGACGTTAAAAAAGAAAAAGAAAAACATTATAAGCAAAAGTTTAAATGGATATGTCGATTTTATTATATATCAGAAATCCAACACAACACACAATATACGTTTTTTTTTATAACTCACCACGTATATAACACGTAAATAAAAAAATAAATAAAAAAGCAATTTTTTTTTTTTGTTATTGTTTTTTTTTTTTTTTTTTTTTAGAGAACCAGCTAAAAAAAAATAGGATGGTAGCTATTTATTATTATGTCCTTGGATACGTTCATGTCTTCTAAGGGCGTCTAAACGAGTAAATTTTTTACCACAATCATGGCAATAACAAAGGGGTCTATTCTTTAAATGAATTGTCTGATGCCTTGATAAGTCGTAAGATCGTCTAAAGGCTTGACAACATGTTTTGCCTGTGATGGTATCAATAATATGTTCACAAATAAATTGAGAAGGATGTGAGTTGTTTGTACGAGACCTCTTGGTCTTTGTAGGAACTGAAGGTTGACTATTATTATTATATGGAGAAGACGGGGAAGCCGAAAGCGGTGGTGATAGGGGTTTTTGATCAAATCGAACGGGATGATGATAAGTATGAATAGGAGCAAGTTGCTTTTGTTGGTATTGATTATGATGGTTAGGATCTATAATGGATGATAGTCCCGGTAGTTTGATAGGTGATTTAGTATAAAAACTCACATGTTGTGGTGTAGGTGGTGAAGGTAAGCTACTGGTATTCCATAACTCAGTTGTAATAATGTGCGATAGTGCTGGTAATTTTCTTGATTTGTTGGGCTCTTCTTTTTTTAATTCTTCCATCTCTTGTTCCAATGATATACCAGAGTCCTTTCTGGTAGGTAGGTAGATTTGGTCATCTTCTTCGGTGTAACTAGGTCTCTTGATAAATACCGGCTTTACTAGCGGTACATTATCATGGTAAGCTAAAAAGATAATTATGTGTTAATTTACTATCTTTATGTATACATACATGTATATTATTACCTTCTCGTATCAGTTTAATTTCTAGTATATCTTGATCTGTAATAGAGTTGAACGCATTTTGTAAACCAATATCATCTTTAAACTTGTATTTAAATATTTGATCCTTTTCAATAATCATGTAATAATCATTGAGATTTGTTATTTCAGTCTAAAGAAAAAAAAAGTATATTTAGTTTACGTCAAAAAAATAAATAAATATTTTTCTTACTTTTGAGTACAACTTAATTTTATCTAGTAAGTCAAGGTATTTAGGAGGTTGATCATGTTGCACAAAGATATGTAATAGAAAATCGGGCAGTGATAAATCTTGAATGCTAACTCTAAAAAAAAAATATGTATAAATAAAAAAAACTTGTTTTTTTTTAAAGAGACTAAAAGTACCTGAAGCGATAAATGTTATTTGTCATTAAATGTTTATATTAAAAATAATTTTAAAAAAAAAGAAACAAAAAGAAAATAAAAAAGTACAAGAAAAGTGATTACATGATATTAAATATATATATATATATGAGAAGGTAAAGGGGTGGCAAAAAAAGATAAAAAAAAAAGACTTTTTTTTCTTCTCTTTTGCATCACTCATCATAAGGAGATGAAAGGGAAATCCAAAGAATATTATAGATATGCACACACAATATATATATATATATAAAAAGGGGGTTAATATCAGTCGTATTCTAAATATATACAACTATCAATCTTTTTTTGATAGGGCTTTGTTTATTTTGTAAGTAAAAAAAAAAAAGATGTGGCTGCATAGATACATGTTACCCTTATTATTGTCCACTTTTAATGTATATGTGGTAAAAAAGGAAAACATTCATGTAAGCTTTTAAGTTCTCCTATTTTATTTATTTTAAAACAAAAACAAAATATTCAAAGTAATTACACTCAAAAACTCTTCTCACCGATCAAAAAATCAATTCTAATTCTTGGATACTTTAACAAATAAATAAAAATTTAATATATATAAATATATAAGAAATAACAAAAAAAGAGCTATATAAAAAGAAAACAAGGTAGTTTAATTCACCCTAAACTTAATTCAATAGATACTTAACTTTTACTCCCTTTATTCCCTTCAAAAAAGAAAAAGAAAAGAAAGACCCTTGTTGTAATACTATAATAATAATAATAAAAAAAAAAAGTTAATGTGCATAACGTGATAACTAAATATTCAAGTATGTATAGTTCACCAAGTTATTTTATTACAAGTATGTGCAGCCCGAATTTTTTTTTTTACTATTGCACCATGTTGTAAAAAAGCATTAAATAGATTGAGGGAAGCTCACATCCTTTTAAAATGTATGTTGTATTTCTATTTTATTTTTCACTCCTTTATACAACTCCCCTATGTGTGTTAAAATATATACTTTATGTGCGCAGTAGACTTTTTTTTTCTTTTCTCTCCTATATATAACTCAGAGATTTTTTTATTTATCTTTCACTGGAAACAAAAGAAGAACAAGTATTAGCGCCCATTTTATGCATTTAGTCAGTGGAATTCATGCCTTATAATCTGGAGCATGAACTAAATGACTCATTTATAATATGACTAAATCAAGAGAAAGATAGATAGAGATAGACAGAAAGTAAGAAAAGATGTATATATAATCCGATCGATTAGTATACACATATATACTTTTGTCAAATGTTGCTGCACCCACCCACCTATACACACACACTTTTTATAATATTTATCTGGGAAATTAATTAAATTTTTTTGTTGCTTAGAAATGCTTTTTTTTTTAACGTTGAGCGTTTAATACATTTTAATAAAAAAAAAAATGTATATAAAATAAAAAAGGGGGTAGGTTGACAGAAAATAGTGTATTATTTAGCTAGTATAAAAAAGTTATATGAAATTGGTGAGTTATACAAGATAATTATGGTGAGTTTTTATGTGAGTGTGGCGTTTTTTTTTTTTTTTTTATCAAGGGATAGTACCAAGGAATTGTTAACTACTTGTTATAAAATTGGAGATTTGTGGGGAATCGTCTACATTCTCCTTGACCAATAATCACGTTATCGGGTGGAGGTGTAGCCCAAATAATTTGTGATACTCTAAATGAATCATCCTAAACAAAAAAAACTCGTTATGTTTTGATATGGCCAAGTATGCAAATTATAAGGCTTACATTTAGAAATGGTGTATCTTCTTTCACAAACTTTAATTTGGATCGATTTAATTTCAACTTGATATATTCATCAAATACTAAAATCTCTGGTTCTTGATTTGGTTTTAATAACCTGTCAGTGATAAATTGTGTAAACATTTGAGAGTTACTTAAACTAGATAAAAACTCCTATTAAAAAAAAAAAAAAGAGAGATATTTTTTTTTAGGGGGTTATATATATTTTTTTTTTTACTTGTATTTCTTACTCTGGTATCTTTATCTGAATGCTTCAAAAATCTATCTTTTGAAAAGTATAAACAGTTACCATTGTTATTATTGATATCATTGGCCGAAATAGAAGTTGACTTATCATCTAAATGATCTACAAAGCCCGTTCGATAATTATAAAGGAGAGAGGCAAACATTCTAATAAATGAATCCAATACTTTTTGTTCATTAAAGCAAGCAGGTAAACAAGGGTGTAGTATTTGGTTTGTACAGGAATCATGTGTTACTAGGTGACATTCTATATACATTTTTTGTTGGATTATTAAAGTTATAGTTTAACTATTTTATATATATATATATATACCTTGGCAACACATAAACATTCTAGGCTTGTTATCCTCGTCTTCTGAGACTTGCTTACCACATACACACCTATATCCTTGAAAACGACCAAGTTCGGATGTAAATATCTCTGCCATTATATGACCCTCAATATGCTTAACTCGACGAGGGACTTCATTATGATATCCATGATCAAAATTATTAGCTGTAAAACGAGGTGAAGATATTGAAATACGAGGAGAAGGTGCCATGCTGTTACTATTATTATCAATTTGTTCTTGATGAAACGTCGCTCTAGGTTTTGACATAAATGTAGATAGTTTAGTTTTAGGTGTCTAGTAATAATAATAATAATAATAATATTAGCATACAATATAAAACAGGACTAAAAAATAAACTTTTTTCTTTACATCTTCTCGTTTAGGTTTGGGTGATGGTTCAGATCTTCTGTAGTTTGTTTTTCTATAAGAGTTTTGGTGGTCCAAGGTTGTACTGTTGGTTGGATTGGCTGCATTTACAATAGGAGAGGGCATGGATACACGTTGTTGATTAGGAGTCCTGGGTAGTGATGATGTAGATAATGAAGATTGAATTGACTGAATACTGGCAGCAGTTCTAGTCGGACTCATAGGAGGACTATGTAAAGAATTATTTGAAGATGCATAGTTTCCTGTACTGGTTGATAATAGCGCTGAACCAGGATACTGTGGTAAATTGGGAGCGTCTGAAGCAGCAGATTCATTTGAACTTCTTGTACTTGCATTGCTGGACCAAAAGCCCGAAGGCCGTGATACAAGGGATGCAGGATGTGACCAAATTGAAGTGGCATCTGAGCTTTCAGAGTCACGTGGTAGTCTAGCAGGACTAATAAAGATATCTGTGCTCTTGGATCGACTGCAATTCAGGATCAATTTCCCTTTGGGAAACGTGCATTGAATTGGAAGTGGTACACCGTAAGGGATCTTGGATTTTGTATGCAATGGTGCGTATTGTTCAAGAGCTGATTGAAGTTTACGCCTTTGACGATCAGGTATCGGCATTGATCTTTGACTTTGATGCATTGTATTACTATCTAAATTAACTATACAAGCCTATAATAAAAAGTAAAATAAATATAAAAAAAAAAAAATTAAGGGAATTTCATTCTTGTTTTTATCTTACATCATCAGGTGCATGGTCTTCTAAATCAGTCATATCACCAGGAAAACCAATAATATACGGAACAGGAGCTTGTAGACATGTCAATAATCTTTCAGGCAGAACAGGAATAAATACAAACTGCCAATAGAAAGGAAATAACAAGTAACGAAACGATTCACATGCAAGTGAAAGCATCCCTGTATATTTGGAAAGGAATACAACCTTTCCTTCAGCTAATAAAGTCTATGATGATAAAATTGGCTTAGTTTATAATTTTTTTTAAAAGGAGTATAATATAATTTTTACTTCTAGTACAGCAAGTATCAGATGAGGTGATAACGCACGAAATATAGGATATAAAGAAAACTAAAAATAGACAACAAAATAATAATTCATTACATGTATATATATATATAATTAACCTATATATAAGCTTACATTTTTTAAGATAGGTACTTCATTAATAGGAGGTCTTGAAAAAAATAAAGGTCTTCCATTAATTGTTAACCCAATTTCAAATCTTCCAGGAGGAGGTAAAGGTACTTCTTCAATTAAGTTGATCACTGTACTTTCAATATCAATTGTTGGTTTTCCATTCTTGTGACCTCCTACACCTACAATATTATCTAGTAATATTCTAATCCAATCACCATATAAATTAATCCACGGCATTCTACCTAATAACCCAATACTCTTTGGTACCCAAACTTCTTCCGCTGTACAAACTCCCATCTTTACTGGTTCTAATAATTCTTTATATAATTCAATATTCTCTTGACATGTCTTAATACGTTCCTCTAATTCACTTGCTTGTCTTGCACTGTCTGCTTTAGACAATCCAATATTTGATTGTGCGTGATCTCTTTTGGCTTGTTCTAATTGTATCATCTCTAATTCGATTTTACCTTTTAAATGCTGTGAATATTCTATAGAACTAAATGACATGTTCGTTTTGACCCATTCTTGTATTGCTTTATTTACTGACTCCTTTAAATTATCTGTCAATTTTTCGTAAAATACCACGCATGATCCATATACTGTCGCACCATTTTCATCTGTCATTGCCTTTTTTTTTTTTAGAGAAAAAAAAACGTTTAGTACTACCTTGTTAAAATCTGATCTGATACTTTACAAATGAATGTGATTGTTCTGGGGGAGGATTTTCTCCATAATATAATGATATATCTCTGGGAAAACAAAACTAGAATGCGTTTTTTTTTTTAGTAATAATAATACTAATAAAAAAGGGTATGCTGTTGGGGGGTTTGTTGTTGTTGTCTTACCATGGCTGCATAAGCAGGAAAAGGTTCTTCAGGTGAATAATTAATTTTGGGATAACGCATTAAAATTGTTGGAGTATACTGCAGATCTAAAATATTGGGTACAACTTCAGGTTCTAAAGGAATAGTAGGCACACTTGTAGTTGAAACCTTTGTTGAATTCTTTCTCGTATTTTCGACTATAATAATAAATAAATTGCATGTTATTTATTTTTACAAAAAAAAAAAAAAAAAAAAAAAATAAAAAATAGTTTATATTCTTTACTTACAGAGTTTAGGTTCAGATGGACTTCGCCATTTCCTTGCAGCGACATCTCGGATAGAGACACGCCTATTTGTTGTCTCAGTCGAGTAAGTGCTCATTCTGTTACTAGGTGTTATTGTTTTATCACTATCGCTTCTTTTGTATTTCTCCGTATGGTTCGCTAAAGACTCATGAACAGCAATGACGTTATCTCTTGCTGTATCTCTTTCTTTATCGAAATTATCAATGACGTGTTGTACATGGTCTAATACACCGAGTAATGAAGCCGATGTAGCTACTTCGGGAAAAGTAGATCGTAAAGAACCAGATGGTTCGGTAGGACCTACAGATAAACTGTGTCCGCGTCTACGTCCGTTTTTACTGTTATCAACAACTTCAAAGTCTAATTTGCGTTCAAACAAGTTACCGTTACTGGCTACTGCTTGCTCTTGTTGCTGATAATAGGATATATCGGTATCACCCGTTCTTTGATATTTCTTTGCAGATTCGTATGCAGGCATAATGTAACTATCGTGAAGTCCCGCTACAAAAAAATAGTCGGCTAGGCGTGATGCTACAGGTACTGGACTATTTGACATTGTTTTATTGATTTTGAATAATAAAGAAAAGGATACAAAGAAAAAAAAAAAGGTTTTTTAATAAAAAAGAGAAGGGAAAAAAAGGCATGTTTTTATTATGGATTTTTATTGAGGGGATCACGCGGGGCTTGTAATTCTGCAGAGAGGTCTATTAGCCATGAGCAACATACTTTTTTTTTTATTTTTAATAGTAAAATTCCAACCTGATGCAAAATTAATAAGGATAGTTCAATCTTGAAGTAAAAACTGAAATACGAGTCATTGAAGCTATCCTAAAGTGGCTAAAATAAGATACCGTCACCATGCTGCTTTCATATTGGTCCAACTTGAACAAACAGGATTAAACGCCATATATATCTATTTTATGTAAAGTTGATCAGGGTTGGCCATTCAAAGGCTGCATATTACTCGTATCATATAAAAGCATTACAAAATGTAGTGTCATTATTTTCTATACACAATTTGCATTTCTTCACAAGCTAAAAGATGTACAAAACTTTTTTTTGGGGGGAGTTTCTGCCTTAACAAGTAATAAATTATTTCCCTCCTCTCTGTTCAATGTTTACGATATTTTTCCAACATAAATACGCCTTTTTAATAAACCTTACTAGAAAAAAAAAAAAAAAAAAAAAAACTTGTTTTTTACACAATTTATAAAATGCATTACTGTACATCTTTATGTTACAGTATGCACCACACTTATATAAAAAAAAGGCGTAAAAAAAAAAGGGAAACCCGTATCTTTTTTGTTTTTACTAAACTTGTAAATATATAAAACCTCTTGCTTGCACCAGTATTTGAAATCTTTCTCTTTTTATGGTAATGATCTTGTACCACCGACAAAATTAATCTTAAGCATGACAGTCCAAAAAAAAACGCGTATCTTTTTTCTTTTTCTCTTCTCTATTATTACTTTTATTTTTAACAGAGCATGAAGGTTAACATTATATCTTGGAATATGGGAGCAAAATGGTCCTGGGACGTACAGCGAGACGACGACGTTTGTGGTATCTGCCATTATAGTTATGACGCTTGTTGTTCTACTTGTAAGATGCCTGGTGATGATTGTCCATTGATCTGGGGAGAATGTAGTCATGTCTTTCACTTACACTGCTTGATGACTTGGTTTCAAAGCTCAACAAACGATGAACGATGTCCTCTGGATCGTACAGCATGGAAAACAGCTACGGCACCGACATAGTTACTCTCTCTCCCTCTCTCTCTCTTACGGAACCATACCGTTATATAGACATATTTATAAAACACATTAATCTCTGCATAAACACAACCGACTCCTTCCCACTCTCTCTACATATTAAACCAAAACTGAAATAAACAAAGCAATTTATTAATTTGCAATTGCATAATCTATATAAGATATCGATCTTAAAAAAGTTCACAGTTTTTTATTTATTGGAAACAGATAAGGTTTAAGCCTTGTAGGAGATAGTACCATCGAAACGGGCCTTGAACCATTCTTGGGATTCCTCCTATTATTATTATTATATTAAAACGTTAATAACTCAAATTATGCGCACTTCACGATTATCCAAATATATATATAAAACACTTTACCTTCTTGATACGGTGGTTAACACCAACCTTGGCCTTACAATGCTTTCTGCGGGAGACACGGTTACCGGGACGGCCCATGACAACAAAGTAATCCATACCGTAAATACCAATGGAAGGATCATACTTGATACCCAAATCAATATGTTCGTCAATACCGAAACCGAAGTTACCGGTGGAAGAGAAGTTACGAGCCTTAAGTTCGTATTCCTTGACCTTCAAACCACGTTCAAGAATTTCCTCGGCCTTGGGGCCACGGACAGTAACGTGAACAGCAATCTTTTCGTTACGACGAATGGAGAAAGTACGGACAGTATAACGGGCCTTAGTGTAGACGGGAGTTTGACCAGTCAATTGTTCGAGGACCTTGGCGGCACGAGTAAGTCTATCACCAGACTCACCAACACAAATATTGAGAACTAACTTCTCAATTTGGAGGTTGCGCATGGGGTTCTTGGTAACCTTCTGTTCTTCGGCGCTCTATTATTCATTTTTTTAAAAAAAAAAGGTAATATTCTACATTAGATATACTGGATTTTTTATACACTTTTTTTTTCGGAATTCATGTTTTGAATGCAGAATGAAGTTATACAGATATCTTGAAAACACTTTTTTTTATTTTTCCTTTTTGAATCAATCTACTGAAACAATCCATCTACTCATCTAATACAACTTCATCTTGCAAACTACATGTTATCTATTCCCTTTTAATAAAACTATCATACCATTGTTGGACTATATGGAAGCTAAAAGAGGGAGAATCAGACCTATCATCTTGAACGCCATGATAAATTTGACTGGCCGGGATCAAAAAACACAAGGCAAAAAATGACACTTCTTTGTAATGTGCGGACCGGATAGCGTTTAAACTCCGCCAACAGAGTATTAGAGACACTGTGAGCGATCCGAGATGAAAAAAAAAGTTCCGTCATATTTTTTAAAGTAACCCGAAAACATATGCAAGATATATACAACAATAAAAAATATATATTTATAAAAAACATCACAAATAAAAAAAAAATATCTAAATTGACACATTATGCAGTAACAAGAGATAATTATTTTTAAAAACTTTAAAAAAATATAAGTTTTTATTCGTAAAAATGGAAGCAAAAGAGCTTAGTTCTTCTTGGACTGATTAAGTTTAAAGGAAAAAAAAAACAATAAATATTAGTATCAAACGTGTATATTGTATCAGTTTAAATAAATCCTTACCTTGATCTTACGGAGATAGAACTCGAGTTCCTTACCCTCAAGAATATAACCATCACAACGACCAGATTGACCAGGACGAGAAGCAATAACGGCGTAAAGACGACCGGCATTGAATTGATCGTTCAAGAGAGGATCGATAGCAGAGGTAGCAGCACGAGCAGCAATCTTCTTCTCGACACTGTTGGACTTCTTTTCAGCGGCGACAGGCTAAAAAAAAAAGAGTTAATTACAAAATAATCCCTTACTAATTCATAATTTTTTTTGTATGTGTACTTACAGCAGCTTCACCAGCCTTGGGCTTACCAAGAGCAATGGCGTAGTGAGACTCATACCATTGACGGAAAGGAGTAGCATCGATTTGGATAACGGCACCCTTAACGAGAGTGTTGGTACGGACCAACTCGTTGTTAGAAGAGTTGTAGACAACAGTTAAAGCACGAGTCTTGCGAGAGATACCTTCGGAACCCCAAGAGAAGTTACCAGATTCAAGACGAAGAGCACGACGCTTGAAGTTACCACCGCGAACACGGACAAGATGAATACGCTTGGCACCTAACTTGGTGTTGGCAGATTGACGACCTAACTCGAACCTTTTTTTTTAAAAAAAAAAAAAAAAAAGAGTACAATTAGAATCAAAACGAATCTATTTTTTTTCCAACTAAAAAAAAAATGTATGGTGATTTTTCTTACTTTCTCTTCTTTCTGTATTGGTCACGTCTAGCACCGGTGGCGCTACGCTTATGACGAGAATCACGACTGATACCTATAGTTTGATGGATTGTATTAGATTACATGGATGGATGATTTTTTGCTTGATGTTATATTGTCAAATTACCCATTTTGTAGAGAAGGAACTTAATGGCTTCTGCTCTCTGATTTCATTTTTGTCCTTTTGCAAATCTCACACTCCGAGAGTATGCTTTCCGGTCCATCAAGTGGCTTAGTATTTAAAACTACGAAGGCGAACCCGAAACCAGCATTGACCTTAATCACTGGCAATTTAAACCCTGCACTAAGAAAGAAAAAAAAAGATTACCAGTACAGTTCATTATAATTTTAAACTGTGTATGTAAAAATTCCATTCAGTTATAGATTCTATCAAATTACTAGTGAGGAGTTTTTTTTTATGAAAATTTTGACACTTTCAAACTAAAAAAAAATACATGTTTGGGCTTAAAAACTACTACTACTAGTGCCTTTATTTATTATATACTATTATTATTAAATTGTACATACACGATCAGTTTTCTACATAATATTACAACTAGTATCTCGGCGTGAGGAAACAGGAGCGCTTAAGCTTCTACTCGAGGCAACGGGTGATCTACGAGGAGGTAAAGCTCGTCTCATATTTTGCTTATCTATAGTTGCTTGCTCTTGTTCATTCTCTTTACGTTTTTCTTTGATTTCTTTTGGGAAATACAGCAACATAAAGCTTTGTAAGGTTTGATCCAGATTATGAGCATCTGCGTTACCAACCGCATGTTTCTTTCTACAGATAGGGCAATCATACATTCTCTTTTTGTGTGCTTTGATCAAGCATCGGACACAGAACACATGACCACATTCTAGACGAATAGGTCTCCAAGCAATTGCTAAATTTTATGTTAATACATTATTATAAATATATTTTATTTCTACTTACAGAAGCATACAGGACAGTCATAATCATCTGGTTGAGGGACAATAGTAACTAGTTTTGTTTGTACTGCGTTATAAAGTGAAAGCAATATTCCTTCAACAAAGATTGCATTATTCTTTGCAAATGTAGGAAATTCGGATGTGGCACTATAAATAAATAAATAAAAATTAGCATTTATAATGCAGATTTGTGTATTTTTAAAAATTACTTACCTAAGACTAGTACGCTTGTCATGTTTTTTAAGAATTTTAATCATTGCAGTTTGATTTAACGATTGAAAATGTTTAAAATGTACAAGCTGAGCATTAATAGAAAGGAACTGAGCTAAAGCTTTTTTTGAATGTTTCGATGTAAGCTTTTTTGTCTAAGTTGATATATTAGTTTCTTCTTTATTTGCTAAAATATATATGAGTATACAATACCAAGTTCATACGAGATAATTCTTCAGTAAACCATTGCAATTGACTTTGACTTCTTTGGTAAGATTGCCGGCTATATTGCCCTTCCGCTTCATACTTAAAAATAGCAGCTTCCATATATACATTAAAGATTTCTCTCCAAGCATATAAATCTTTCTTCTGCGGCGCGGCCTATATCAATTTGCGATTAAAAAAAAAAAAAAGATTATACATACAAATAAATATTTAACTTACAGCTATTGTTAGTTGTTCTTCTAGCATTTGTACAATTTCTAAAAATCTGCTTTTTTCTACATCATGAAGCGCAGCTGCATGAGATAATTCATGTAAAAGCAAGTGAAAGAATTCGGAATCTCGTACAAGTTCGATTTTAATAGATAAGGGCTCGGTATTAAGTTGTTGCGTAACAGGTATTAATTTTAATAAAATGGGTTTTTCAGAAGAAGCAATTGAAGTTGGATCTTCGATAGTGATTCTAATGCATGGGTGAGGATCTTTTACATCGCCTATAATAATTGTCAGAACATATATAATTGCGCATTAAAGAGATATAACTTACCATCAAATGTATAATCTAGTCGCATTGCTTGTTCAGTATCCAAAGTATTGATCCATTCAGTCGATAAACCTCTAGACTCTAATTCATCTACTACAAGTCGAATAGACTTCTTCAGGGTTTTATAGTGAATAAGGTGTGGTCTCCAATTCTCGGGCAGATCATAAGCTGCTGTCTCCATCTGCTTTCCAAACTTCATTTTATTTTTTAATTAGTACAGATATCTTTTTCTGTTCATGAAAGGCAAAAAAAAAAAAGTAATTTTTTTTAATCAAAGGAAAAAAGAAAGGAGAAAGTCGAAGGGACCAGAAATTTTTATGATTTTGTAATGATGACCTATCGCAATTGAGCACCAAACACCGATATCCAATTAAAAACACAAGTCTAAACCCTCGTGAGCGTTCCAAAATAAGATTTGGCGGTTTCATATAAAAAAAAAGCTTTTTTAACATTTAATTTTATTAAAAAACACTCCTGTACTTTTTACATGTTTATTATTCATAGAATAAAGATATTTACTACAAATATATTTCGGATCCATTTTTATCGTTCGTTTTTATTTCTGTGCTGCTTATTTACTTATCAAGATCAGTAAAGTGGCGACTAAATCGAAAAAAAATATTATCATCAGTTACGCTGATTAAAAAAGGACATGATTAATTACATTACCGTGTCTCAGGAACAATGATTAATAGTTTATCTTTTTACTTTTGTACTAGATATTTTTGGCTCGGAAGAAAGGGAGTTCGGTTAAACGAGTATTATCGTTAAAAAAATAGATTCCAAAAGGTCTAAAGCATCTATACAGTTTCAGGTTAAAAGCTTCTAATATTAAAAAAAAAAGGGGGGGGGGGAGAACACAAAGTAACACCTTTGTGTAAACTGAAAAAAAAAAGAATCTTGCTCTTGTACTTACATAAATAGATTACAAAAACATTGGAAATGGTTTCCTTTTTTAAAAAAAAAAATAATATATGTAAATTACGTCATTTGGTTGCAAAGCAACACCAATGTAACTTGATAGATTCATACTTTTTGTAAATGGGAAACAAGTCTTTTTACGACTGCGTTGCTTTTGAATGGCCGTGCCACCTTCTGAGAATAAAAAGCTAAAACTCTCTTGTTTAAAATGGCGAATTTAGTTCAGCCACTTTTTGAGAAAGAACCTCTCCATTTTAATGAAAATACTTAATTTCTCGATCGTTGGTAGAATCTGTAGAAAATGACATATAAAAAAACATTACAGGGTGCTTTTGATTAACTATGTAGGTACTTTTATAAAATATATATCGTAAAATACGAACACTATAAACCTGTTTCATTCTACCAGTTCGAGTATAATCTAGGTACGGTTAATTTATCTATCATTGCGTTAAATATTATAGATAGAAAGAAGAGTGACCATTACACAGTAAACGGGGTTTCTAAAGCGGAAGATGATAGAGGAATAAATCGTTGGAATTGAATCCACTTTAACCGAGTGCTTTAAAATAAACCTCGAACATTATTGTGTTTATTTATGAATAAGTTTAAGACACTACCTTTGTATTTAAAGATAATGTTTGGTTTGATCAACCAAAAACAATAAAACCTATATAAAAAAATAATAATTTTATATTGAGACATTTCCAATGGCAATAGTAATTGATTTAAATCAAATAAATAAAGTAACAACAAAAAGTATTTATTTATACGTTGTGTTTTAATATCAAGACATTATGATTCAGTGCAATTGATTAATGTTATATAAGTGTTCAAGTTGTATGATAGCCATAACACCCGATGGTTTATAAACCTTAGCTTCGGGATAATAAGAGTCCCAAAAGAAATGCTTTTCCAAGTCATCGCATGAGGTAATATTTCCAATTCCCCAAAACACAAGGCCCGTTTGTAATGGACAAACCCAATTCTTCAGGATGAGATAACTGTTTCTCAAACCAGGCATGAGAGCCAATAAACTTCAGGTTAACGCCCTGTACGTTCTTCTTATGTTCAGATTCTACCAACGACCAGCCTTAAGTTTATCCGCATCTTTTGTAACTGGCCAATAATTAAACGGTGCTACTCTCATAAACAAGAAGTTTTTAGCTTTATACTTTTCGATAATAGAAAGGACACTATCCACAACGTTTTTAGCGATAATTTCTTTAGACAAGTTCTCGTTAACAACATACTGACCCGGATTCATAATAACATTTAAATCATTATAACCAAATTTCAATAATTTACAGGGACTGAGAGGTACCATTTGTTTCTATAGTAATTACTTGATGCTTAAGACCAGGTACTATCCAGTTATTAAAATTGAAAGTAAGCATCTTCGTTATTTGTGGTTGCGCCACCATATCCGTTATTACTAAAAGGAATTGAAATAGATTCTGTCACGTACTCGGGCCAAGTAGGCCCGTTGGAAGGATACCCACTGCTCTTGTAATCGTTACCGCTATCGGAATAACTGTCGGGATACAGTATAACCTTATCAATGGATGCAACTGTACCGGTAACAGATTAAACAACCAGGGAAAAGATGATAGAAACTTTCATTTTTAGTAAAGATAAAAAATATTGGACTTTATTTATCTTCAAGGTTTTTCTTCAGCCTCAAGTTATTGATCTTATATGCGAATATATAACGATGGAAAAGAGCGTATAAATAATTCATAAGCTATGATTAGTTGACATATGATGTAAACTAAAAGTTTTGTTACTGTCAAGTCATAATGACTTTTATTTTAATATCGGTAGTATATTTTAGCCTTACAAACCATTTCTTAATCTCGTTAACTTGTTATGTTGGTCATACGTTACCATACTTGGATTAGCATATTTATTGTTTTAAACTTTTTTTTCTTTCTTGTACTTATTGTTAAGTTATAAGTATGTAAGGACGAGAAAAAAGGAGAGGTTTTTAATATTGAAAATCGAATAGACTGAAAGTGTCTAGATTGAAGTTAAGATGGAATCAATAAAATAATAAAACTTGATCAGGATATATGGACACCTGTCAAAATGCACCGTAAATTACCAAGTCGAGACGCATTGGGTACGGATACGAAATATTAATTTATTTACGTGCTTTTTTAATCGGCAATTGCTCTATATTTAACAGTGCTATTCATACACAATATAAATGCCCTGTATTACCCAAAATATGTTCCAAAATAAAAGGGAGTCCATGCATTTTGTTTGTAATTAAACAGGTTGCAACATTTTGTACTCACTGGGGGAATGTAAAAAGATCACCAAGTACCTTTTTTTATGAAGATCCGTAATTAGCCCTGATACATACTTACCGATAATCATTATACAATAGTACCACATGCACTTAAAATAAACAAACCCCTCCTTCTTTCTTTTGCTTCTTTAGAAAAAAAGTGGATTATTGGTAAGCGCGATGTTTTTTTTAATGTCGGCGAAATTTCGCCGTTACCGAGATATCAACAGCTAAATATTTTGAGCACGCCTCTATTACCCATTTTAGTATAATAAAGATTTTAAATTACCGAAAGGGCTCTTTTTTCTTTTTTTTTCTTTTTTTTTTAATAAAGCTTATTGTATTATTCTCCCTTGGAAAAAAAGTTAACGGAAAAAAAAAAAAGAAATTTTTATTATAGTATATACATCTAAAATAGAGAGAGAGATTGTATTGTACATGAGAGTATCCACACAATTAGTTTGTTTTCCCCTTCTTCCAGGAAGGTAAACTACGAAACAACTTTGGTTTTGTGGGCTTCTTTGTTTCTTCATTTGCAAGTATATTGCTATGAACAGTAATTCTACCAGAAAGTTTACGTCTGATACCAAGTATTGCATCGCGTTTTCTTCTTTTTTCTTCTACAACCACTATGCCTTCTTCGGATGAAAAGGAAGATGCAAATGAATTGGATTTACGAAGTATAGAATTTGAACTATGACTCCTTTGAAAAGTAGAACGAAGCAAATCAATCGCACGGTCCCTTTTACTAACATGTTCTTCATTTGTACTACTACAAACGCTACTTTCTTCAGATGATCGAGTGTCTACTTCTATCAGGGCCGGTAATGAAGACATATTTAGTTGTCCTGTACTACTACTACGAAGGAGTAATTTACGCTGAGATTTAATCATCACGGGAGCTTGCTTAGTAGTAGATGGAATTGTGTGAAATGAATGTAACGGAAGAGCACGTTGGCTTTGTGTTAATATATTTGTGGTACCCAGGTTGATGACCACCGTACCTTTGGTGGGTATAATCGTTGGTATGATAACTGATTTTTTACTGGTAAGCGATTTCTTACGATGGTGTCTCTTCTTTTTTGTGGGTATATCTTTTTTCGGTTTCCATCGTAGCGTTTGGGTTTCTTCTATTGGTGTAATCTTATGGTATGCAATGTAAATAATAGAATAAACCCAAAATAGTTGGGAATGGATTATTGCTGCAACCGAAACAAATCCTAGTACTGACATTTGTTTCATCTTTTTAGAAGAATCTTGTATAGAGGAAGACATTCTTTTTTTTTTTTTTTTTTTGTTAATATTTTTTTTAAAAAAAAAAGATAAAGAGAGATAAAAAAGTAAAAAGAAAAGAATAAATATATACACTGTGTCCATTCTCAAATTAAACTTGGTGGTACATTTTTTGAAAATAAAATGGAGCATTTAACCAATGAAATTCGAACAAAGTTTGAATTTACTTTGGAACGCCCTTCGAACTTCAATTGGAACATATTGTGAATTCAGTTCAGTATAATAGTAATAAAAAAAAAATATATTAAGAGGGTAATAACTTATAATATGTAACTAAAGTTATCGAAAAAAAAACCAAGAAGACTCATCTTCAGCTTAAGAACATCCTCTGTTTCACCGAACCTTTACAGTATTTATTTGATGACGTGTAGTTAGCTTTTTTATTTTGTTGTGATTATCTAAAAGGACGTTTCATGTTTCAAGATCACGCCCTTATTTCGTTAGGTGACAAAAATTTATTTATTTTTGGTGTAATCTAATCGCTTTTCTTTCTTTTATTTTCTTTACTTCTTTACTTTATCTTTTACTTTGTCCTTTACTGAATAACTTCATCCTTCTCATTTTTAACTACGTCCGAGGAATATGTCAATCAGTTACTTAAAAATGCTGATGACTACCTTTTAATCAGTGCTAAAGCCGTTAATAAAAGAATAAAACAATCGCAAAAGGTACGTGAACCACTTTAATTAACTATATATGGATATGCTTCTAATACTTTTTATTTTATTTATTTTTAACAGCTTTTAGAAGGCAATGATAATAATAATAATAGTAGTAGTAATAAAAAGAGAAAAGTACATGCATCCTTATTTTATTTATCTATTAATATTTACTATGATAGGTTAATTTAGAAATCGATATAAGAATACCCGGTCTTGATGTCATTTTGGGTGAAGCTATTGCTAATTACACCACCATTTACACCACCTTCAACAAATGACAAGTTTTCTTTTTGGTACACCACCAGTGTCAATTTATGACCATTT
The DNA here is from genome assembly GCA_025201345.1 of Thamnidium elegans. Lineage (NCBI taxonomy): Eukaryota > Fungi > Mucoromycota > Mucoromycetes > Mucorales > Mucoraceae > Thamnidium > Thamnidium elegans. The sequence goes on from JAIXMG010000045.1 coordinate 44,333, forward strand.
AGAATAAATCCTTTTTATCATGGTTGAATAAACCTCGTTTTATCATGATTAAAATCACCTATTTATTCCATCTTTTTTTTTCCTTTCCTTTTTTTTTTAACAATGAATTCATATACAAGCAAGTACCTTTTATATTACCAAATGACTAAATATTTTCTTATGATATGGTGGAATTTCGCTAAATTGGCAATGGCGGCGTAAATGGTGGTGTACCAAGAATTAACCTTTTTTTTTGTAAGTTTAAAACAACCTTTTTTATTATAAACACACTATCACTAACTGGTTTTTTCTAGCTTATCATTTAATTCAATATTAGACGAATCTAATAACAGTTCCGGATCCCAAATGTATTTTTTCAGTGATGATATAAAAAGTATTATTTTTAAAAAGTTTAATTCCAAAGATATTACATATAATGATAGAAACAGTCAGTTTCTTTTGAAAAAAAATAAAATCAAAGTAAGTATTTTTTTTGTTCGTAAGCAGATATTTGAGAAGAAGCTTTATCCTAGTATCCCTTTTATAGACGGGCACATTCCCTTCAGTTAATAAATCTTTGAATGATGTAGAAAATTACCATCGTAATAGTATCAAAGAAAAGGATATAATTTTTTTTTATGAATACATGTAACTATATATTTCTTATAATATCAAATGAAGTTATTAACAGTTTATTACTATTATCATAGCATATCAATGCATGTAGAAAGATCGTGGATTTTTAGAAAAGAGGCTATAAATAATTACAATGAAGCCGATTATCAAATAAAGTTCTGGGGCTTTATTTTTGAGACCTTTTTCTCGGATAATGAGTCCATCGTATTGCACTGGTAAGTCAAATCATGTAAATTGTATTTATTTCACTTGTTAATTACATATTTTCAAAGGGGCGACACAATGACATCCCCATGTAAATCATCAAAGATGTGTTTTCCTTTTCTTTTTCCAACAGTTGCAAAGGATATTAGATCAGGAATAGAGAAGATTATAAATGGTCTGTCTTTGGTAGAGGTTAATAGCAAATAAATCTTGATAAAAAAAACATGAAACTAAAATAATTTCTTATAAACTAATTAGTCCCTTGTTCCCGAACTACGTCGATTGCATGAAACAGGTCAAACTAATAAAGAAGATTCCATGCAAAGAATAATTGATGGATCAAGTAGGAAGAAGAAGATGAATGTGAAGATTCTTTTGATGATAATAATGAATATGAAGATGATGAAGGAGAAGATCATGATGATGATAAAGAGGAGTGAAGCTGCTGTCTTTGGTCGGTTTTTTTTTCTGCTGGTTCTATTTCTTTCTATTATAATTCTTTTACTCGCTACTTGCTTTGACTAATAAACTAAACTAAACTTCTTTATTAATGTAAGAAGTTGTAAATAAGCCTTTCCGTTTACTAATTAATATAAAAGATTTGAATATCAATCATCGTTTAAGTATATGAAGTTTGCAATATAGTATGTGAGACATACAATAGAAAGACTCCTATACTATTATTAAAAGTCGAAGATAGATTATTTATTAATTGTGTAAAAGACATATACGCGTTTATACTGATTAGAATAAATCTGCATAATTAAAGGTAATTATATTAATTAAAAAGTTTCAGTTCATTAGAAGGATGTCAATACAATATATTGACTGAATCATATGGATTGATAAAGCAGTAGAGAATCAGACTCGTTGAATCATTGGTCTATTAGCAATAGAAGTCGATGTAAGGTCGTTCCTATATTATTGTTGGTATACTTGAGTATTTAAGTGTAATCAATGATAATAATTGTCGTTGTTATAACATACACAGTATATTCTAACGAGTATTAATAGTGATATTTTTCTAAAACTCATAAAAATGCTGATTATTATATAATCTCATTCAGTGGAACATATAATATACGGGCAGGGTAGTTCAACAACATCTACAATATGCTGACATTTGTTTTTTTTATTCATATTGCAAAAGGTTTCGTTCTTATTTCACCCATTTCTACTGAATTGGCTAGAAAAATTTGGTTCTGCTAAAACGTAGAATTATACTAGTTCTTTACTTCGATAAAAGAGTCTTTAATTAAGAATGAATCTTTTGCAAAGCCTTTTAAATTATAATTATTTTATTTATTTATTTTGTAAAAAAAAAAACTCTTGTTTCTTCTGCATCTGGTATACGTAGGTAATTCATCATTAAAGATCAAAACCAGCAAAGATTCATTTCTGTATTGCCAAACTCTATAGACCATAATAAAGCACCTCACAAAAATACTACGTATTTCAAAGCTATCAAGTTATCAGATTGCATTTTGATTGTTAAAGCAATACATTTTGATTATGGGTTTATCAAATTGCAAATACATTTTCACATTGGTTGATTTTTGCACTTCCATATAAGTCCAAAGCTTTGCTTATTTCCCATAGATGAAGTTATTTTATTTTGATATTCACGCACGGGCACCCAATTTCCAATGAAGGTAACAGAATCATAGTTGGTTTGCGAAAGTATAACCTGTTTTATCCAAGACAATCATAGTAAAGACAAGAGCTAAACAATAGTATTATCTTGAGCTTAATTATTTTCGAGCTTACCAAACATTAAAGACATTTCAAGTTGTATAAAGAACATAGATGGACCTAAACTGGTCAAAGGATAGACACCTATCTAGCGGTGTTCGCACAAGGACCGTCATCCTCATGTTATTCATCTAGTACTTTATAAGTTCGGGCGTATAAACTGCATCATATAGTAAATGCCTTTCATTCGTCATGTCACGGAAGACTACTTCTTACGCCTGCGAACTTGTATGCAATGATGGTCACAAAAACAAGCTCCAGGATGCATTTACTGCATGAGCAAACCACTCTTTCAAGATAAGCACTGAAAAAACCCATTGCAAATATTCACAAAAGAGCCCACAGAACTGTAGTTAACAAAAAGTTTCAATGGTTTTAATTATTTTCAAGCTTTTCAAACATCAAAAACATTCCTGCTTGAATAAAGAACACAGACAGACCGAAATCAGCAACAGAGATAAACACTTATCTAGCAATGGTCACGAAACTAAGGTAGCAAATAGCTATTTTGAAGGTAATCATCCAAAAAGAAATTCAGAAAGTTGTTTATAAACAAGGTCTAAACTTGGCGCACACCATTTTCAACGAATCTCAATGGTGTGCGCTAAGTTTAGACCATAAACAAAATAAAAAAATTATGATGACGTTACTTTTACTCTATGGTAATAAGCTCTTTACCCTAATTAAAGGGGATTCATACATAAAAATGATAGTTTTCATAATGATGCTCAATTTTATTTATTTATTTTTATAGAAGTATATGTGTTTGAACTGAATTCACAATGTGTTCCAATTGAAGTTTGAAGGGCGTTCCAAAGTAAGTTCAAACTTTGTTCGAATTTCATTGGTTGAATGCTCCATTTTATTTTGATTTGAGAATGGACACACTGTACAGGAAAAAAAGAATATGCGTATTTATACATATTTGTTGCTGGGATGACAAAAATAAAACAAAACACCCAATATAGCCTTTTAAGCTGCTGCTTAAAATTCTTAATAAAGTAAATTTTGTTAATTGTTCGTATTCGATCAAATATTTCGCACCTGTTTATAATATAGTGTAGAGCTTTTATTGTAAAAAAAAAAGTTAATGTTGGCGTAAGAACCAAACTTGATTTGCATAATCTTCAAATCCCGTCTGAAACCAGGTATATGAAAAAAGCAGTCTTTTTTTTTTTTTTGCATTTGTCATATTAAAAAAGTTTTCTCTTATTATTTTTTTTTGTTAGAGCACCCTTTTTTTTTTTTTTGCGCAGATATTATATTAGTATGGCTTATTCCGATAACGAAGATATCTGGGCTAATAGTAGCGACGAAGAGCAAGTTGCTTATGAAAGAAACCTTGCAGAAAAAGAGTGGGAACGTTTACAAGAAGATCACGGCAACGTAAATATATTATTACTACCAAAAAAAAACCAAAAAAATTGACTATCTAGTATTTATAGACTGGATACAAGGAAGGAATTGTTGAAGGAAAAGAAGTAAATATGCAAAGAGGATTTGATAAGGGATACACGGAGGGCCTCGTGATTGGAAAACTAATTGGTAAACTTCGTGGTATGATTAGGTAAAATAAATTTACTCTTTTTTTTATAAGTGTACACTGTTACTGATTTTTTTTTTCTTAGTTGCCAAATTGTATTTTATAGACAATTATTAAAAAATGAAGAAGCCGCTAAAGAATTAGATACATTGTTTGAAGAGGTTGATAAGATTGAAGTACAAAATATTTACAGCGTAGATTATTTCCGTGAGAACGGACCAAAGCGAATCGAGAATTATATTTCACCTGATGATTATGTAAAGCAATTGGAAGAAAGAGTAAAAGCAACATTAGAACAAGTTGCTGCCAAATACGCTTGCTAAAAAGATTTCTTTTTTTTTATTCAACTGTATCTGTATTGGATACATGGCAAAAAAGAAGAAGAAAAAGAAAAAAAAAACTGTACATAGTATAATATCCCCCCTCCCTTCTTTTTTTTTCTTCCTTCCTTCCCCATTTTATATTATAAAAATAAAATCAAGTACTGGTATTTGCTAATAAATCTGCTTGCTCTTCTTGAGCAGATGCAGCAGAAACAGCAGCCATAATCCAATCAATAGAACCAGACACTAAAGTATCTTGATGCTGATGAATAAATTGTAATGCTTCTTGCTGTTGTAACGCACTTGAATTTTGTACATCTATAACCTTTTGTGCTAATTTCGCTCGATAATCACGCCAACATTTTGTACCACAAAATCGAACTTTACGTACAACTGAAGGATGTCCATGATAACTCTTTAGTTGTACTGAACTAATCCATTCCCGTATATAGGGTCCATGACACGACGGACATAACTGAACACTTCCATTTCTTAAATCCATAGCAATATGATCTGGTATCCGTGATAAAAGTCGATAAGACGAAAGTATAATTACTGCCCGAAGAGAAATTTCTCGTAGAGAGTGAAGTAGAAATGGTGTATCGTACATATCCATTGGCTCCATTGCAATTTCATCATCTGTTATTGGTATACTTTCTTCTATCACTGCCACACCTGTTAATAAGGAATTGGTATCATTGTTATCTTCATTTCCAACCAAATGGTACTGTATTGCACGATGAGTTATAGCTTGATTTATATCTTGGTGATGCAAAGTGGAGGGCTGGTGTGAATTCTCTCTACTATAATCTTGTGTAGGCTCAGCCCTTTGTGTCATGTCACGGACAAATTGGTGATAGGCGCCTTGCAGTACAGGAAACTCAATAATGGGGTTTCCCTTAATAATCACTTGTGTACCTGATCGATCCAACAGTTCGGTTGGCAGGATACATAACTGATTATTACTTAGATTCAGCAATTCTAATTTTTCCAGTCTTTGAAAATCGGTAGTAATTATTTGCGATAACGATGTTATCTGGTTATCCGATAAATCTACAGTCGTTAACTTTGGACACGACCCAAATAGTACAGGCAAGTGATTGATTTGATTATGAGATAAATTAATACAGTTGAGTAGAGGTAAATTGAGAAAGGTATCAGGTAATAAAGTCTGCAACTGGTTAAAGGAAACATCAAGATCAACTAATCCAGTCATATTTGCTATGGTATCCGGTAAAGTCTTTAAATGGTTACCTCCGTAAGATGAACCTAATCTGAATTCACGCAAGTTTTTCCAATAACCTATACTATCTGGTAAAACACGAATACTATTACCATCTAAACTAAAAGAGACCAAGTCACGTAAATAGTGTGGCATGTCTTGAGGAATGGTTTCTATTTGGTTCTCCGATAAAATGAGAACTTGTAATTGAACAAGGTTTTGGTATAATTCAGGTGGAATAACAGAGAGCAAGTTGTTGGATAAGACCAGTTGAGTGAGATGAGTAAAAAACTGGAGATGAGTAGGTATAAATGTCATCTGATTGCGAGAGGCGTCAAGTTCTAAACAGCTAGTCTCTTGACCTGAACTAATAACTTGAGAAAGGCGGAGTGACAAGTCTTGAGAAGAAAGGCCTTGTCTACGAAGGAAAACCGCGCTTTCTTGTTCTGGATACACGATCTGATTAAAAGAATCAGATAAGGAGGAACCGCCAGAAGAAGAAAAGGAAAAGCTAGATTGATCATCTTGACCATAATATTCTACGCCTTTTAAGCATTTTCCGCCAAATAGATAAGTAGCCATTGTTTTTTTTCTTAAAAAAAAAGAGAGTTAAATGAAAGAAGAGAGTGTGTGTATGTATGTGTTTATGTTTGTTTTAAATCTAGCCTGTCTTTTTATCTGATTTATAAATACGAGACCCATTAGGTGTGTACATAGGTAAGTCTGGATCGGGAACCTGCATTTCCCCTAACAAAGGTCAGATCAGTTGCTAGGCAGATGTTGTTGTAGCAGCTCTATTTAAGGATGACCGAAACCTGGAAAAAACCCACCCTTATCCAACAGCGGACGGAATAATTACATATCCGGTAAAGAAAAATACTGCTTAAGAAAAAAGCTAATGGAGACGTCAAAATTTTTTGTAAGTATATTCAAACTATTTACTTATCATTGTATTACTTATAAGTCGCTGTTTATTTATGGATATTTCAGAAAACTATACTATATTGTCACTTGGAATAAACATAAATATATATATAATTATACCGTCCACAGTTCGATATAAGAGTATATTTTTTTTTTAGATTTCGGTCACCCTTAAATAGAGCTGCTACTATAGAAAGATTTCTTTCGAAAGGCTTTCTATATATACTTGTTGACTAGAAAAGAAACTTTTTTTTTAAAGAAAGAGAAAGGAAAAATTATTTCTCCAGCTTCTACTTCGATATTTTCCTGATTTTCCTGATTAAAAGATGTACGCAGCGTGCTTCTGTTTTTGTTTTATTAAACGGTGCTTCAATATAAAATCGAACCTTAATCATTTTGATATATTTTGATCAAGTAATTTGACTTATCTGTAGCATAATCTTAATTTGACAGATATTCGGTGTGGGCAAGTCGCAACCAATGGTAGTACGTGTATTATAGCGAACGCTCGATTTAAGGGTCGCCCTCCTTAATACAAAGTGTAATAACAAAGACGTGATTAAGAAAGTAATTGGGTATATTCTTAAGATTATACCCCACTTTAACAGAGCCTCTAAACACCATAGACATATTATACAGTTATTAATAGATGTAGTCTGACATAGCCAGCTTGTATTATTTTCTTATACTTTTATTTAAAAACAATCAACTTTTTTTTTTTTTTTTTTTTTTTTTTTTTTTTAATTGATAAATAATGTTTTATGGAAACGTAGTGGGAGAAGCTATACGAAGGTACCAATTGTATTCCTATATTTATTTTGATTAGATTACCAGTTTTTTTTTAAAAAAATAAAAAATAGTTGCTTACCTTATTTGTTCCTCTCATTTCTTGTACTGCAACATCATGTATCATAGCTTGTAATTGAGCCGTAGTGTATTCACTAAATATCTTTTTCGATTTCAGTACAATAACAAGTCCCATCATAGTTTTAGTTTTATTATCTAAAATGATCTATAAATATTGTTTAGTATACATCCCTTCTTTTTTTTTTAAAAAAAAAAAAACTTACATTGATAAGTTGTTCCTTATTTGAAGTAACGATTTTGTCGATTTCTCTTTGGAATAATGGTGGTTTAATTTTATTGGGTTCGAAACATATAGTTAATGGAGTTGATTTGGAATCATCGTCTCTTACTGTTGTGTCATTCACTGTATTCTCTGTTTCAATAATTTGGTTAAAAGGCGAATATCCGGATGGACTGGTATCAACAAGCATATGTATCTTAAAATCAGATAATGGATGGTTATCTGGTTCTTCTACTGATTCAAATGACGGTCCAAGGATAACTGATTTCATTGGAAAATGTTTGTTTCCAGATATTGGCCATTTAGCAGGTCTACTAACAATACGACGTCGTGCTCTAGGTCTCTTTCTATCAAGTGTATCTTCATCTTCTGAAAGGTATTCTTCGGGAACTTCCTGTTTTATTTCATCTTCTTCATCTTCTGAGAGATATCCTTCGGGCACTACCCATTTTATTTCTTCTTCATCATCATCCTAATTCCCATTTATAATTAACATCATTAAAAAAAAACACACACACACACACAATATCTTAAAGTAAAATTACCACAATCATTTCTTCTTCATATGTCATATCTGGTAACATATCTTCCTCTTCATCATCTGGATCAAGTGTATGTATATCATCTCCATCCACATCATAATCCCATTCCGCTTCACTATCATAATCGTAATCCAAAACACTCGCATCTTTTGCAAATGGTCTTCTTCCGCTCACGATTTTACTGTGCTTAGACCAGGTACCATAATACGCAGGTCGGACATCTTCGTTAAACAAAATCAATTTCATCTTTAATGACCGAATGTTTTTATACATAGTTGAATCATAAAAATTATTCCTTTCTCCACTACCGGCAGTCGTTGTACTTGCTAACCACGCCTTTCGCATATCTACGTTTAAACGTTTACCTCTCTTTTTCTTTGTCGAAGTAGATAATTCATTTAAAAACCTTTGTCGTAAATCAATCGAGTTATTTAATCCGACATAAAATAACGTATCAAAACTAGAACATAATCGTCCACGCGGTTTTCTTGGAACTAAATTGACGTGTGGGGCTCGTTTAAATGATTCGAATAGGTGAAGTGGTTCAATTGGATCGCTTAGGGCTCCTGTCTCGTTTAATAATAGGTTGATTTTTTCTTCAGCTCGTAAGTTTTGAAATGCATCTGTTAATTTTCTTGAAAACTGAGGGGGGTTAGTTTAAAAAGTTTTTAACATTTGAAAAAAAAATCTTACTAGTTTTCTTTCCTCTCTTCTCCTTGATGTTACTAGTTTAATTTCTGAAGGAAATTTACTAGTATCGTATGCTTGCCATCTATAAATTGATAATCTCTAATACCTAGATCAGTACCAAAAAAAAAAAAAAAAAAAGAAAAAAAAAGTTTCTTTTTACTTACTTCAGGTATAGATGTTGGAGATCCCTTTAATAATAAAACGACGTCTGCTAATCCATATCTTTCTTGATACGCTGTCACTTTAATGATCTGTCGAATTACATTAAAAAAAGAATCGCGAGCTATCAAGAGTAAGTTATCAAATACAAAATCAATGGGATTATTTTTTTGTTACCTTCTTGATTACTTTCAAAAGGAGTTAGAATATCGTTGATATGATGAGCTAGAGTGTTGAGAGGTTGGTCGCTTTTAATTATTATTTTTTTTTTAAAAAAAAAGGCTAAGTTACATACGCAGATAAAAAAAAGTGTGCTGTTGTTTTTATTACCTTTCGTGGGCTAATAAAGCAATTAGATCGTTGAAAGGTTGGGGTATATCGGTAGCATTGACACTAGTATGTTCTAATTCAAATTCTTGTCTCCAGTCTCTAAATTTTATAATTGCTTTTTTTTTCTTTCGTTAGTATTTACTTTGCTTTAAAATAAAAAGATAAGGGTATATATTACCTTGGTTTACTTTTCTGTGATTCTCTGTAAAAAGCCTTTGCTCATGAAAAACTACGTTTCCGTGCTTAATAAATTGATTCTATATTATTGGGGGAGTTTTTTTTTTAGTATTTAACTTTTTTTTTTACCTAATTAAAAAGGGGTACCTTTAACTTTTTATTCGGAACAGATGCTATTTTATTATTGACAACGGTAAGAAAAATATATTTAAAAATATAGTGTATATACGTTACAATGATTAACATGCGTTTCCATTTGTTTTTTTTTTTTGGGTTGTATTTGTAAGAAAAAGAAAAAAGCCGATTAGAAATTCTAGTCACGCGTACATCAGTTTTCTCCTTTTTATTTTATTTTTGATAAAGTATCTTGAATTCCCCTTTTTTGTTTTTTTTTTGTTTGCAACTCATCATGTCGCAACAAGTTGAGTATCAAGATCCCATATTAACGCCGGGAAAGTTGAGAAAGATTGTCCAAAACTTGCCTGGAAAAACCAAGGTAAAAAAGTATACACATAAAAATATACAAAAAGCAGAGCAAAAAAAAAAAAAAAAAAAAAAAAAAAAAAACTTACTTTATCGCATAGGATCAACATACAGAATATGAATATCAATGTGACGCAGATACGTTTGAAAACGAAATCAATGAATTTTTCAAATACACAGAAGTGACAGTTCAATTACAAGAGTATCGTAAATTATACGAAAAGGAATACAATGGAGGAATAATGCGTCGCCAAGATATCGTGTTGTTATTGGACCAGCTGGAACTATCGGACCAAGAATCTAGATTGAAAGCGAGTAAATTGTTGGTATATATTGCACTAGGTAGCTTTACAATGAATAAAAAAGAATCAAATCAAGATCGTATACAGAAATTAATGGAACATGCCAATTTGTTAATTGAATGTGGTGCATTTAATATCTTTTATCAAAAGTTACAGCAATCACTAGACAAGTTAGTTAGTTTACTATAAAACTATATGAAAGATACTAATATAATATATATATATATATATAAAAGTTGGTTTGAGTTAGATTTATACTTGACTTTGTTGTATGTTTTATTGGAATCTCAACGATATCAATACCCGTCAAAACCAAGCAAGAAATTCAAACTCGATCTTGTTACATTGGAACCTAATCTAATTGGGTTCTTGCTCTCATTGGTGGCAAAGTTGCGGGAAAAACTTAATACTTCTTTTCCTGTCAAGAAGGTAATAAATACATTAAAAGAAAATAAAGAAATAATCTCCTCCTTTTTTTCTCTCTCTCTTACAATTGCTGTAGGTTATATTATTACTTTGGAAATCATTACTATTTATGTCTGGTGGTTTAGAAAGTATCAAGGAATCTACTCAGGCCTTCAAAGAATCATTTGGCCTATCCACTAACCCAAATATTATTTCTAAAAGTACACCACAAGATTTACATTTGTTTCAAACACAAGTAACAGATAAATACCCTGGTTATATCGCACCTAAATTTCCAATCGATATTAGTTCTCCATTAACTCTTCATGCATCTAACACACTCTCTCAAGCAATGGGTTATGCCAATGCTACTAACCAAATTGAATTATTGTATCAAACGTTATTTCCACCAAAATCATCGGTTAATGGTACTAGTGTATTTTTGGCTAATAAGAAGTCTAACCATCAGGTACAGCATTATTTTATGTACCCCTCACATGTATCACCTACGCTTATTCTACCGCTAACTCATCAGGGTTCTGGTGTGCCGGAAAGTATTAAGGAAGCAGGTCAGGTGTTTGAAAAGCATATGCATACTTCATTATCAAATTATCAAATCATTCAAGAAAGGTCGAAGGCTATTCAAAGATGGAAGTTAATTGAAGAAACTAAAGATGATAACTATAAGATTGAGTTACAGGATGACGACAGTATTGACTTACTTGAAAAAATATATGCATGTATTTATTATTATTATTGTGATTGTTATTGTTATTAATTTTTATATATTAGGCAAATGTAATACCTGATTTTCAAAATATTATTATTGTATTATTGAAATTACTGTTAACTTCTGTCAATACGTCAAATAATAATCAAGGTGATGTTAAAGAAAAATTAAATACGCCAGAGAATATTACGTTGGAGTATTTGGAAGAGGTTGATTTGGTTCGAAATCGTGAAGTTTATTCGAAGGCCATTTCTGGTATTTTACTATTACTGTTAAAATGGACAAAAGCATCTCGTAAGTAGGTAGTAAAGAACACCTCTAAATAAAAAAAAAAGAGAGATAAACTTATCAAAAATATAGATGTACTCAAGTTTGAATATATTTCTCAATTGCTGGTTGATTCCGGTTGTTTATTATTGATCCTAAAGATTATTGGACTGCAAGAGATTACAGATTTAGTCAAGGCACAAACAGATATACCTTACTACGCTTTTTTTGATTATAATATTAATCGTGACCCAGATTCCATTGAGCCGTTACCTATCTCTGTCACAAATCGAAGAAATATGTTTTGGGCTATTAATTATCTACGAGTACTTCAAATGTTGACAAAGCATAAGACACATCGAGTGATGTTACTTGCTCAGTATAAATCTTCGGTAAATAACATGTATAACTTTAAAAGTGTAAAAACTTATATTTTTTTTTCCTTTAAAAAAAAGGCTATTTTAAAACGAATGTTAAAAATATCACATCCTGTTTTAGAGTTGTATACTTTAAAGCTATTAAAAAGTCAAGTTCCGTACCTAGGAAGAAAATGGAGATCACGTAAAAAAAAAAAAAAAAAAAAAAAAAATTATCGGTTGACATGTCAACTAATAACTACTTTATATATATAGAGAATATGAGAATCATATCTGCCATTTACTTGAACTGTTATACAGTTTTAAAAGATGATTGGATATCTAAAATAAATTTTGATGAAGATCTAGAAGAAGGAAAGGTAAAAAAAAAAAAAAATATAAATACGATAAAAGTTAATCTATTAAAACCTTGTAAAACCTAGATGCAAGAGCACAATCTAAGAATTCTCACATACACTTACAATGGCGAAAGATATCTACCATCTTTACTTCCTCTTCATGACGAAGTCAATACAGAAAAGGGGTTTACACCTACAGGTCCCGGATTTAGTGGTTTCCATCGATATGACATTAATAACCTGACAGATGAAGAAGAATTCGATCAAGTGTTTTTAAAAGATTATAAAGTTTGGCTTGAATCCGAAACATTTTACAATGATACAGAGGAGGAAATAATGACAGGTACACAAGTGGATACACCAGACGCCGCTAGCACCCCTTATCCTTTTAATACTCCTGATACTATCTCGCATCAGCAATTAACACTGGAAATTAACAAGTTATATATACAGCAATTGAATCAACAGTTTAAACCGACACATTCTACAGTGTCAACAGATACATGGGAATCGCCACCGACACCGAGAAAGTCATTAACGCCGCTGGCTAGGTACCAGGGTCAACAAGGTGTTGTTGAACGCACAGATGATGAAGAGTATGTACAAGATGCCGAAGACTTTATGTATCAGTTAATGCAAGTAGAAGATACGACAGTAAAAAAATGGAATGATCTTCAACCAGCCGAAACAAAATATCGGTACATTTTATTTGACGATGAACTGTATTATTCACCTGATACAGCTACAAGTGAAGATGATGACAGTCAATATTCTGGGACCCGAGGTTAAAATATCTATTTTGACTACATACACCCTTATTAAAAAAAAACCAGATTAAATAAAGTAATGTAACGCTGGAATAATAATAATAAAAAAAAAAACGACAAAACTCGTGATTATAATACAATTGAAGCAAGATGCACACACGACCTTTTATTATTTCCGGGCTCTTTTTAATGTATAACAAGTAAGATAGGTTAGCTATATTTCTATTTTTATATATGAAAAGGGCTAATGCACAAACAATAATGTAAAGATCATCATTATTTTACTAGGGGAATATATATATATATATTTATAAAGAGGTATTATTTTCAAGTGTAGTTATATAATAAGTAAAGGGGGAGAGGGAGGAGTTGCAAGAAATAACTGAACGGTTTCAAGTGTATATCGGAGTAGAATGAATAAGTAAGTATACATGATTACCTTTTTATGCATCACTATCCCCCATATTATACTACATTTGATCTGTACAAATCAAAATCAAAACTTATCTTTTTTTCTTTCTTTTTAAAAAAAAGAAAGAAAAAAAAAGAAAAGTCTAATGGGTATAATAAGTTAAAAATTGGACTTGGTAAGGAGATTATAGTGCCTTGTATGGAATTTAATATGATATAGATGGTTTAAAGCTGTCTATCTGTCTGTCCTACAATTAGAACACGTGTGACCTCATTTACTATCAAATAAAAGAATACCCTGCAACTGTGGTAGCTCATTATTTTGTATTCTCCGCCTTCCCCGCTGTTATTAGTAACGAAGCCCTCTTTTTCTGTGGGTGAGTGAGTGTGTGTGTGTGCTTCAAGTGTGTATTATATGTATATATATCTAATTTTTTTCCCCTTCTTTTTTTTTTTTTTTTTTTCTCTTTTCCCCTTTTCTCTTTTTTCTTTTTTTTTTTTTTTTTTTTTTTTTTTTCAACATACTTTTTTTATTCTGCTTTTTTCTTTTTTACAGCTGCTGCTTTTTTTTTTTTTGATATATTATAATACACCAACATAAACAAAAAAGAAGAAAAAAAAAATATAGAAATAAAATAGAGAAAATAGAAAATGACTGCTCATCATCCACCATTGCATAAAAACAATAGTGCAGTTTCCACTTCTTCTCAATCATCTACGAACATTGTAGGTGTTCACTATAGAGTTGGAAAAAAACTAGGAGAAGGAAGTTTTGGTGTTCTTTATGAAGGTAAAGGAAAAAAAAAAATGTTTATTATTCAATGTATAAAAATAGTCAATAACACAAGAAATTTATATTTAGGGCTCAACTTGTTAAATAATCAATCTGTAGCAATTAAATTTGAACCTAGAAAATCAGACGCACCACAATTAAGAGACGAGTATAGAACTTATAAAGTACTTGCCGGTTTACGTAACGTAATATTCTTGTTTAATCACTTGGATAAAAAAAATACTAAAAAAAAAAAATTATATATATATATTTGTCGGACATACAGCCGGTGTTCCGAGTGCTTATTACTTTGGTCAAGAAGGATTACACAATATTCTTGTCATTGATTTACTCGGGCCGAGTCTAGAAGATTTATTTGACATGTGTGGGAGAAAGCATTCGATCAAGACAGTTGCAATGCTGGCAAAACAAATGGTAATATACATATATGATCCATATTACTTTTTTGTTTATTATTTCTAATATGTAAAATAGATTAATCGTGTAGAAAGTGTTCATGAAAGAAATTTAATTTATAGAGATATTAAACCTGACAATTTTTTAATTGGTCGTCCTGGAACAAAGTATGCTAATATGGTCTTTATGATTGATTATGGAATGGCAAAGTTATATCGTGATCCAAAAACTAAGCAACATATTCCTTACCGAGAACGTAAAAGCTTGTCGGGAACTGCAAGATACATGAGTATCAATACCCATTTAGGAAGAGGTATGTTTTTTTTCTTTTCTTCTTTTCTTTTAATGTAAACAACAATCCTTTTATATGCATATTCTCTATTTACTTTATGGCTTAATGCTATTGTAATTGCTCTTTTTTATTGTACTTTTACATTGCAAAAAGATATTTTTTTGTTGTTGATCAAATTTATTTCCATGGCAACTTTAACTCCGATTTAATACTGGTTTTTATTTTTATTCTCAGAGCAATCAAGAAGAGATGATTTAGAATCTTTGGGCCATGTATTTATGTACTTCTTACGAGGTTCGTTGCCTTGGCAAGGTCTTAAGGCTGCAACAAATAAACAAAAATATGAACGTATTGGAGAAAAGAAACAAACTACTCCTGTGAAGGAATTATGTGATGGATTCCCAGGTAATAATTATTTTCTGTTTTTGTTTGTTACAAAATATACTTACTTTTTTTTTAAAAAAAAAATGCAGAAGAATTTGGCATTTACCTACAATACGTACGTAAATTAGGATTTGAGGAATCACCTGATTATGACTTTTTAAGAGAACTCTTCAATAAAGTGTTGCGTCGTATGGGCGATTCAGATGATGGTATATACGATTGGATGTTACTTAATGGAAAGGGAACCGAGACGCGTGAAAGTAGACGTCAAGCTCGTGAAGAACAATCTAAACTTACACTTCAACCTACAAGCTATGCTCGTCGATCTAATCATACACCTAATTCGGTGAAACGCCACGCTTCTCACCCTAATAATAACTCTAATACGATTACGCCACCTTTACCAACTATGCCTTCTACGCCTACTGCCGTCAGAAATACATCAAATGATGCTTACAAGAAAATGCCTGATGCTCATAATCATGGTAACTTAGATCAACCTTCTTATGAACAAAACCAAAAGGAAGAACATAGGGGTGGTTTCTGGCATACCTTAATGTCTTTAATGACTTGTGGTACCCACTAGAAGATCAAAAACTATAGATTATGCTATATAAACAACAAAATACCAACCATACCTTTTTTTTTATATATTTTTTTCTTCTTCTTCTTCTCCCCCCCTTTTTTCTAAAAAAAAACAAACAAACAAAAAATTCCTTTTTTTTATTTCATACAACTGATATAATTATATAATACAAATTACTACTATTACTGCCCCCCAAAACTGTATCTTTTTGTTATTGTTTTTATTTATATATAAATGGAAAAAGAAAGTAAAAAATATATATACATTGGCGTTTATAGTTGGACTTGGTATCAAATCCGCGTCATATTTTACCTTACCACGACACAATGAACCATGTTTAGCACATGTATACCTATTGCACTTTTTGCAAGAAAAAAAATGATCCCACTCAACTCGTAGAGACAATAGGAAATACGCTTGGTAGACGCCGCTCCAAATTAGTAAAAAAAAATGACAGAAAAAAAAAAGTACAATCATCTTTTGGCGATAAATCATCAGATTTATAAAGAACATCCAAATTAAAAAGATGTGTTATCCCCTTTTTAATTCATCCTTTGCAAATTTTAATCAGTACAAAAAAGATATACACGCAACAACAAGAGCAACAACAAAAAAACCGATCTTTTTTTTTTTACGCCCGTAGGAGATCTACTTGCGTTTTAATGAGCTCACAATGAACTCACGATGATGATCGATCTTTTTAAACCGGATATTTAAAAAGAAAAGGCAAAAGATCAGCAAAATAAAAATACATACAAAGTTTCCTGTATATTACAATTTACTTTTATTGTTTTTAATCAAATGCATTTATAATATTTAAATGAAGCAATAGATCTTCAGCTGTAACTAAGTGGAAACTGCAAAACACAAAAGGAGTTTAGCACGTTTTCAATAGTTCTTTTGTTATGTGTTGCAAAAGAATTACCTCGTGCATTCAAGCTTTTCGTTTTGGGTTTTTTTTATGGTGACACCTTACTCATTATTAAAACCCCCTTCTTTTTTTTTTCACGCTGTTCTTCAAAAAAAAAAATCATAAAAAAATTGTTTTCTTTTCTTCTTTATAACTTTTAATAATAGTATGGGTCTCTTAAAATTAGGAAGTATTTACAAGAAAAAGAGTAAAAAAGAGGTACATGTACCTGCTTTACCAAGTAAACCAGAACCGCTATCTTTAGAGCTTAATTTACATAATTCAATTGACACGCCAGTCACTTCACCTCTCTCAAGCGACATCAACAATACCGTACCTGCAGGCTCAGGAAGCTTATTTGATGACATCTTTGCAGAGTTAGGTACTAAACCTACAAAACCTAAAGAAACAGGTATAGTTCGATTTTTTTACATACTTTTTTTTTTAAAAAAAAAGTAAATCATACTAATATAAATAACTATTCAGTCATGGATAATGATTTTTCATTGGCGCTTGCCCTCTCACAACAACTTGAAATAGACCAAGATAACACGACGAGGATGACGGGCCCTACTAAAACAGGAAATAAGCCGTCCAAAGTTGAAAAGAAAGCGAACGATGTCAAACCGCCTGCTTTCCTTTTAGGAGGTGATAGCATTTATAGTAATTATTTGAGAGGTCTATCTGCCCTTGATAACACCGAGCCTTCTTCTTCTTCATTATCAACATCCATGTTTGATTCCATCTTAAATAAAAGTACACCTACTACTGCCACCAGCGGATTCATTAGCCCACCCGTCACTTCTCCCACTACACCCTCTAGTCACACACCGGTAGTCGTACTGGACTCGGATATTTCGGACTCTGACGACTCCAAACTTTCAGACGACAGCGATGAAGAGTCTAATATGCAACGTAACCGACAACGTATGACAAAAGGTGTTCGACCGATTATGGAAAGACGTACACAGGATAATCGAGTGCTAGTGCAACGCAAAGTCGATAACTGGACCAATCGTGTAGACCCTGAACAACACACTGCTGAATTAAATGAGTCCATGATTGAACGCATGAAGGATAGACACCGTACGCAAGTTAAAATGGCTGCCTTACGTAATCAGCAACAGTATCAAGATGAATTTAATTATCCTCCTCCTCCTCAACATATGGTTCCACAACCGTATGTACCCCCGGCTATGATGGCTTTACCTCCAAATGGTGTATTACAACACCCAGGTTTATTAATGGATCCTGTACAGATGTATTATCCTGCTGCACCGCTTAATAATAATAACGAGGAGAATATGCATCAGCTGCAGCAGCAACCAATAAAACCATCTGTGTCTGTACCAGCTGCCTTTTTACCTAACCCTACCCATGCTTCCTTAGCTATTCCTCATCCACCGAAAGAAGAAGAAGAAGACCTTGAGAATCAACGTCAACAACAACAACAACAACAACAACAACAACAAGCATCAAAAGCTAAACTACAACGTAAATCTTATTTTGGACCTCAACCACCAATCAATCCCACCATGTCACAATCTAATAATCAAAGTCGCATAAGTGGTAGTACAACTAATATTAGTTCTGCGCGATTATCTTCTGCTTCTTCCGCAAGTGGTAAAAATAATTCGTCTACAGCTACGTTAGAACGTATTGACGACGAGGAAGAAGAAGAAGAAGAAGAAGAACGACTTGCTGATTCCCCTGTTCCAATGGATACACCGTCTCCTGTACTGGAAGAACGTATAATCTTTGACGATGCCGTTGCAGCTGAAGAAGCGGACGCAGAAAATAGTGCTGATGAAGATGGCAGAGCTTCAGTTGCTTCAGTTTCTCCTCGCAGAAAGAAGTCCAGTAGAAAGTTACGCCAAAGCCAACACGAAGTTGTTGCAGAAACAATACCTCCACCGCCTGCTGTCGAAGAGTCAAGTTACACGAACCATACTGTTAGAGCTTCAAGGTCCACGCCAAACTTTAAGAAGGGGAAAAAGAAGATCAATAGTCGTAGTAGCAGTCGCCGAAACTCGCAAGATATGACGGGTTCTACGCCTTCTGAGTCAGTCACACCTCCTCCTTTACCCCATAATTCACCTTATATCAGCTACCAGTCAGAAGAAAATTTATATCATGTACCTAGGTCAAGTAGCCAGCATCAATTACATCAACAGCAACTTCAATACAACCAAAACCAACAACATCGTCAGTCGTTAAGGCATATGAAGAGTGAACCTGATTTACCTAGACGGTCTCAAAGTGCCAACACGCAACAACAGGTACATCAACAGAAATTGTATCAGCAGCAACAACAGTTAAATATGGAATGGGAGCGTATGCAGTCTTATCAACGTGAACAGTTGTTAAAACAACAACACCAACATCAACATCAACAGCAGCCACCGTTTGTACCTATGTATCCAATGTATTATAACTCGCATGGTATGATGGATAAACCATATACACAACCGCCATATACACAACCACCATATACACAGCCACCATTCGCACAACCACCATATACACAGCAACAGTATACACAACCACCATACGATCCTTATCAAGGACCTGCTTATAATGTCAGTAGCCATAGTAAAAACAAACCAAATTATTACCAACAATCCTCTAGATAAATTACTATTAGAAATATTTTATAAAAACTTTTTTTTTTATTTTATGCATTTTTATTTTATACTGGGCATTGTTCTTGTTGTTTCCAATAATCATAATAGTTTTCTTGTGCTTTTTTCTGCCAAATTTCTGCATAAATAGCTTGCACTTTATCCCAGTATTCTTCTTCTTCATCATAATCTGATTGTGGGTATGTATAGGTTGCTCTAAATGTGCTACTGATTAGATTAGTGCTACTTTGTTTGTTTTGATTGGCACTATGATTATTTAGCGTGGTACTAGTGCTAATTATGACAGTTGGCGTAGTGGTTTGTTTATTTGTAGGTATATTACGGATGGTATGTTGGGTTGAGGTAGCATCATTTATAGATGCTGTGTTACTACCTGAGCTATATGTGGTACTACTGCTCGATATACTATCACTTATTGGGTTACTACTACTTGACATACTTTTTTCATCATTACTTGATACTCGACTAAACACTAACTCAGAACTAGTAGATGCATTCCATATGCTTGTCTCGAACGAAGAGCTAGGGGTTGCAGTAAGTCCTATATATATATATATATATATATATATATATATACATAAAAAAAAAGGGGAGGAGTTAGTTTTAATTCGCTTATACAAGGAGGATATTTACCTAAGGTAGTAGTTGTAGTAACAAGTTTGGAATCGAGATCTATAATATAAATATAAGAAGTGAAGGTGGCGGTAACATTTGTTACGTCGGTGATGTTAATAGTGTTGATAAGTTGTTGGGTTGAATAGTAGGTAATATTAAGCGTTTTGGTCTTCCAAAGTTGAATGATGTGTGTGACAGGGGTGGTTTCCTTTTTTGACTCGGTTAAAGTTGTGGTTGTTTCGGTATAGCCCTGTTTTATGGTAGAAGCAGCGCTTTCAGTCTTCGTGGTGGTGGTGGTGGTGGTGGTGGTGGTGGTTAGTTTTGTTGTACTGGTTGAATAGTTTGAAGGGAGGTAACATAGATGGTTGCGCTGACAAGAAGGATCGCCAGCATCTCTATAATCTAAAATATCTGTACCATCTACTGGGTTTGCCCATTGGTAAGTTCTACCGATGACTTGACCTGCGAAGTTACCCTTACTGCCATCTTGAATCATGGCTACACAAATAAAATATTAGGTGCGACTCTAAAAAAAAAAAATTAATCCTGAATTTACCTTGTGGAGCTATGGTAAGACCAGCAAACATATTAGAAGTATCACGTAGTATAGTAAATAATCCATGGGTATATTTAGCAGTTGAGGAAATCTTTATATTTCCCTTCACAGGATAGAAATGAAATATAGCACGACATGGTTGTAAACCAGCAGTGATATAATCAGTTGTCAAATAAATCATATAGTTCTCCCATACAGGTATCTAAGTTGAAGTAATTTTACTAGATTTGTTTTAGGGGGATCTATTTTTACTTACACTAAATATAATAATTGAATCATTGGGGTAAGCACTATTAACAGGACCAGTCCAGGGACTTTTATTAAATAGGATAATGCCGGCATCTGATTGATGATCCTTAAATTGAGTACAAGTTTGATAAAGACAAGGGCCAAATTCTATTTTATCATAATTTTGGTTTGTACGCTCTGATACTTTTGATAATTGACCATTAGCATTCAATTGAAGTGTGATGGGTAATAATAATAAAGCCTTTTCGATTAATTCTAATTCATTTAATATATTTGTAAAAGGTACGGGACCATAGTGACCAGTAGTATCTGATATACAATGTCCCGATTTTTGTATAACACTTAAAGGACTTTGTGGTGGTACATGTATATTACCATTTACTGTAATATTTATAGGTATAGCACTGATAGCATCTACAATTAATCCCATTTTATCTAATGGGGTTAATGTATTGTCATTACAATCAATTGGGTTTTTTATATTGACACCGTAATTAGGTGATATCCATTGATCCTTTACGGCCAATGGTCCTGATATCGAATGTGTACCAGAACCTGTTACAAATCCTTGAGTGAAAATACCATTAAAGTGATTAAACTATTTAATTGTTTTTTTTAGGAGTTATAAACTGAAAATATTAAGGTTTTATATATATATATCATGTACCCAATTCATAATCGTTTGACTAGTGTTTGTGAGGCAACTTTGGCGTGTTTGATGTATAAGTAATAATAAAACAAGGTAGTATAGTAGTTTCATAACGTCAAAAAAAAAAAAAAGAAAAAAAAGAACAAAGGTAAAAGAAATAAACGTCAAATCAAAAAAGCTGAATAAGTTATTTTGATTTTAACTAAACATAAAAGGGGACAAATAAAAACATGTGCAGTGGCAATCCCTTTGTTCCTTAAACCTGGTTGGAGAATTTTCCCCTTTTCTGTGCAATAAAAAAAAAAAGACGGAGTGTATATATTATTATCAGTGATCTCTCGTACTCTTCTCTCTTTTCTCTTTTTTCTCTCTTTACTCTCTTTACTCTCTTTACTCTTTTCTCTCTTTTTTTTTTTTTTTTACTGTTTTTCAAGATGGGTAAAATAAAGAATAAAATGAATGACATTTGTAAAAATAATGTCATTACAGAAGATAGTGTTGTCCAACAACTTAAGAGTCGTTATGAGTCGAACGTATTTTATACTCGCATAAGTGATGGTGTATTAGTTTCGTTAGCCAACAATTTCTCTTGTCAAGATTCGTTTGATTATGTTACTGAATATAAAAATACATCATTAACAACAAATACTATTCTTCCAACTCATTTATTTCAAATGATTAATCAAGTTTATTTACATATGAGAAGAACAGGGATAGATCAATCCATCTTATTGAGGTGATTTTTTTTTTCCCTTTTTTAAATGTAAAAAAACTTTCTAATAATAATAAAAATTTACAGTGGTGACACAGGCAGTGGAAAGTCGGAAACCAATAATATGATCATCTCTCATCTTATTTCTCTCGGTAAAAAAGAAAGTAAAGTGACCACACAAATATTACATCTTCAAACCATTTTGAATGCGTTTGGACACTGCAATAATCAATCGAAATTTGGAAAATATATGGAACTACAATTTAATGAAAGAGGAAGAATGACTGGATGTAAAATACTAAATTATTTGTTGGATAAAAAAAGAGTTTTAATGACTAGAAATAATTTCAATATATTTAATATCGTCAATAATGGTAATCTAACTGAAGAATATGAATCATTAAAAGTTTCTTTAAGGCATTTAGGTCTTGGTAAAAGATATCATACAAGAATTACTCAACTTATTACAACTTTAACTCAACTTTTGCAATTACAATTTATTGATGATACAACTATGCAACAAGAAAGTGCCTATGTAAAAAATATCGAGTTATTGGAAGTAATCGCTGACGGTTTAGGTGTAGATACAAGATCACTAGAAAATGTATTAACTTATAAAACTCAATTAATTAAAAAAGATGTCACCACTTTAATTTTAAATGCTGAACAAGCTTCAACTCAACGTGATGATTTAATAGTTACTTTATATTCACTTTTATTCAACTGGTTAATCGAACATATCAATCAAAAGTTATGTAACGAAACTATTCATAATTTTATTGGTATCTTGGATTTACCTGCTACAGAAATTCAACAACAACAACAACATAATTTTGATAAATTTTGTTTAAATTATACGAATGAAAGGGTTCAAAATTACATTCAAAAATACTTGTTTGAAACAATTAATTCAGAATATCAACTTGATGGATTTAATCTTGATGTTACAAGTTATAATAATTCTTGTATTGATTTATTTGATCAACCAAGAAATGGATTTATAGACATCATCAATAGTTTTTCAAAAAAGTCAAGTAAAGTATCTGATAATACAATGCTGGAAACAACTTTCAAGTATCAAAATGGAAACGATTCATTTCAATTAAAAAAAGCGGATACAGGATCAAATTATTTTATGATTCAACATTTTAATGGTTATCAATCTTATCAACCAAATGGATTTATTGAATCCAATAGAGACCCTTTAAATGTAGACTTTATCTCTTTATTTAAAGGTAGTTCGGATATTGCTGCCTCTTCCAATACATTTATTGTAAACCTATTTGCAGATAAGAGTATCACAACTGAATTACACCCTAAATTCAATGACTCTATATTAAATGCTCAACAATTAAATAAACCTAACCGTTCTCCTTCTATGCGAAGATCGAAATCAACCAAAAAGAATAGAAATTCAACCACCAACGATTCACCCGAAAAGAATACCAAAAAAATAATACCTGTTGTTTTATCTCAATTACGATCTTCATTAGACGAATTATTTTCTACACTAGATGAAACCATGCCTTGGTTTGTATTTTGTTTAAAGGCCGCCAAATCAAACAATTCAATCACTTTTGATTCAAACCTAGTTCGATCTCAACTCGAATCATTTAATCTTATTTCAATCGCTTCAAGTTTAAAAATTGGTTCATTTGCAAATATCTTTTTACATTTGGAATTTGTTGATCGTTACCATGATATTTTATCTTCCATCAATATTGATCCTGATAGATTACCAAAGGATAAATGTCAAGCTGCAATAGATATACTAGGTTGGTCCACAACTATGGATGCTGCTTTAGGTCATTCAAAGGTAGAAATTACTTGATCTCCTTATATTAATCCTTTATTTTTAACTCCTTGAAAAAAAAAAAAAAAAAAAAAAAATAGATATTTTTATCTGATACTGCTTGGAGGCATTTAGAAGATACTTTACGTGCAGTAGAAAAACAAGACCAAAGAAAGCAAAAGGATACGCTATTATCTCGAGATATTAGTCATGATGCTTTATCTCATGCTTCTTCGGGTTCCAATGCTGATCTAAATAGCTCCGAATACATGACTCAGGACCGTCGAGCTATGGCTGCTGCAAACGCTGCTGCGGCCGGCCTACCTATTCCTCGTGCATTTACATCCAACACTCGCATGTCTACTTACTCTGAAGACCAACTTTCCTTTGTATCTGAAGACCAGGGTCATAATGATACTGATTCTCAAACAGCCTCTGAACACTATGATTCAAACGCATCTGGTTATCTAGAAATGAAAACTATGCCTGTAACCGTAGTAGAAGAATCAGAACCAGAAGAAGAATATAAAATGTCCGGTGTTCGTAAAAGATGGTTGTTCTTTGTTTATTTATTAACATGGTGGGTACCTACTCCATTTATGATTTATTGTGGTCGTATGAAACGTAAAGATATTCAAATCGCTTGGAGAGAAAAACTTACCTTATGTATGGTGATCTTTTTCATGTCTGCTTTTATTATTTGGTTCTTGGTATTCTTTGGTAAATTGATTTGCCCCCATCAAGACGTCTTCTCGCAATCTGAGTTGCAGGCTCACAGTACCTCTGGCAATGCTTATGTTGCCATTCGTGGAGAAGTATTCGATCTAACTAAATTCGCTCCACATCATTGGGCAAATCAAGTGATCCCCACCGGTGCCATTACCGCCTATGCTGGTAAAGATGCTAGTGATTTGTTTCCGGTACAGGTATCTGCTCTTTGCCAAGGCGTGACAGGTACCGTCTCGGATTACGTCTCGTTGGATTATCATTTTAATTTGACCGATGCTAATTCCAATTACCATGATTTCCGTGCCTGGACCGATGATCCTCGTCCTGATTGGTATTTTGAAAAAATGGTTTATTTACGAAAGAATTATAAAATTGGTACTATGGGCTATACAGATAAAGATGTATATCGTCAAGCAACTACTCCGGTGGATATGAGCGGTGTACCTAATATACGTGTTTGGGCTGTATTAAACTCCAGTATCTATGATCTTACGTATTATGTAAGTGGTGGTAGACGAGTTGAATTACCTACGGGTATGAACGCTTCTGCTGCAGACGGTGTAGATGTAGACTATATGTCTGATGCAGTCGTTAATTTGTTTCGACAAAAGTCTGGTGAGGATATTACGGATTATTGGAACGCGTTACCGTTAGATCCGGAAATTAGACAACGTCAAGAAGTATGCCTTCGTAATTTGTTCTATGTGGGTTCATTGGATCAAAGAAATTCACCACAATGTATCTTTTCTGAATACTTGTTACTGATCGTTACTGTTTTCTTATGTCTGGTAATTGTGTTCAAGTTTATGGCCGCGTTGCAGTTTACGACCAAACGTGAACCGCAAAATCATGATAAGTTTGTTATCTGTCAAGTGCCCTGTTATACAGAAGGAGAAGAAGAATTAAAAAAGACAATTGATTCTATTGCTGCGTTACATTATGATGATAAGCGGAAGTTATTGTTTATTATTTGTGATGGTATGATTGTTGGTGGTGGTAATGATCGTCCTACACCTCGTATCGTGCTTGATATATTGGGGGTTGATCCACACGTGGATCCTGAACCACTTTCATTTTTATCCGTGGGTGAAGGACAAAAACAACATAACATGGCAAAAATTTATTCGGGTCTGTATGAGTGTCAAGGTCATGTGGTGCCTTACATTGTGGTGTCCAAAGTAGGTAGACCCAGTGAACGACAAAAGCCCGGTAATCGAGGTAAACGTGATTCTCAGTTGATCTTAATGCGGTTCTTAAACAAGGTACATTTTAATGCACCCATGACACCTATGGAACTTGAAGTTTATCATCAGATTAAAAACGTCATTGGAGTAAACCCTAGCTTTTATGAATTTGTTTTGATGGTGGATGCTGATACGGAGGTCATTAGTGATGGATTAAATCGATTGGTTTCTTCGTTTGTACATGATGCTAAAGTCATTGGATTATGCGGTGAGACCAAATTATCAAATGAAAAGGATACTTGGGTAACCATGATTCAAGTATACGAATATTTTATTTCGCATTATATGATCAAAGCATTTGAATCTTTGTTTGGGTCAGTCACTTGTTTACCTGGTTGTTTCTGTATGTACCGTGTTCGTTCACCGACTAAAAATCAACCTCTGCTGGTATCGAATCAAGTCATTGAAGACTACCAGATTAATCGTGTTGATACTTTACATAAAAAGAATTTGTTGCATTTAGGTGAAGATCGTTACCTGACCACTTTAATCTTGAAACACTTTCCAACTTACAAGACTAAATTTGTTCCTGATGCTAAATGTGCCACCAATGCTCCTGATCAATGGTCCATTTTGTTATCTCAACGTCGTAGATGGATTAATTCAACTATTCATAATTTAGGTGAGTTGGTGTTTTTACCTCAGTTATGTGGTTTCTGTTGTTTCTCCATGCGCTTTGTCGTTATGTTGGATTTGATTAGTACTTTGGTTCAACCAGCTATTGTTGGCTACTTGTGTTATCTTATTTATACATTAGCTACTTCGTCTAGTGCAGTACCTGTTATGTCTATTATTACCATTGCTGGTGTCTATGGATTACAAGCAATCATCTTTATCCTGCATAAAAAATGGGAGCATATCATCTGGATGATTGTCTCTATTTTTGCTATTCCCGTATTCTCACTTTACATTCCCATTTACTCATACTGGCACTTTGACGATTTCTCTTGGGGTAATACTCGTGTTGTTTTAGGAGACAAAGGAAAGAAATTGGTAGTAGGTGCTGATGAAGGAAAATTTGATCCTAAATCGATTCCTACCATGTCTTGGGAAAAATATGAAGAAGCACTTTACTCTGAAGATTGGAATAAAAACGACGATACTGCTTCTGTGGGGTCCAAAGGATCTGCATATACACACAGTAGTTATGTCAGTTATGGTAGCTATGGGAGCAAACAACCTCCGCAACCGGTAGCTTATCCTGCTAGTCAGTTCTCTTATAATCAAATGGTACCGAGTCAATCGATGGGAACTTTACCAATTCAAAACTCTCATTCTTCTGTCTTTTTAAATAACTCTAATCCGCATCTTTCCATGGTCAGTGGCATGAATAATATTCCAAATAATCCACATCAATCTATGATGAGTGGCTATAATAATTCTCCATACGCTGCATATAATATCAACCACTCGTCTCCTTTACATCGGTACGAATAATCCCTACGTGAATTCTATTACTACTACTAATACTACTACTACTACTACTTGATATTAATAAAATACCCTTTTTTGTTTTGTTTTTTAACATGTATTCACTATGTTTTTTTTTCGTTTACGAATGTCTAAATAGGGAGCGGGTGATTAATGATTTGATACTTCAATATGAAATTAGACATTAATCACTTTCCATATTTGTTGAATCATCTGTACTGTATACGCAATCTGGCATTTTCTCGGTTAAGAACGTTTGCAAATTGAGCTTAGTGAGTGTAATACATAACAATTCAATATAAAACGTGCTCAGTACTGTTTATGAGGCAGGTACTTTTATACTATTACAGTTCACAGTTACTTTTGTATTTGTTTACTAAATTTCGGATTTTCTGCGAATAGAGATACGGCGCGAATAAATATTCCCTTCAAAAGTAGGTTCAAGTCTTGATATATAATTGTGTATCGAATCCATTGTTCCCATTGTTTACAGGCTAAAAAGTATTTGATCTTAGTGTGAAAATCAAGATGAGATATTATGATTAGAAATGTCTCTTTCGATAGGCTTTCTATATATTTTTGTTAGAAAAGAAAAAAAAAAGGTTTTTTTAGAGGAAGAAATTATTTCGTAGGCTTTTATTTCGATATTTCCATAATTGGATTAACCGTTTGATAATTCAATATAAAATTGACATTAATCGCTTTCCGTATCTGTTGAATCATCTGTACCGTATACGCCATCTGACATTTCATCAGTAAAGGCTATTGACATACTAATGTTAGTGCGTTTATTACATAACAATTCAACATAAAACGTGCTCTTCACCGTTTCTAAATGAGACACTTTTAATTTTATACCACGACGTGCATACATAACACGAGGTCTCTTTTTATCAAATGTATAAAATGCCACGTCGCTCAACCCAATAACTATATCGTCTAATAATCTATTATGTGAAAGATCTAACGAAAGACGGGTAAAACGATCAAAAAAAAGTTCTCCACGGAGTTCAAACGTTTTTAAGGCGGGACAGGATTGAAATATAAATTTGAAAAGGGCGTTGGTATAGAAACCGCAGTGCTCGGTACCGGTCACTTGTAGGTCTAAGTGGGTTAGTTTGGATCTCTTCGGTTGGTATGTGTCCATTTCTACCGCTAACTCCTCTAGGTCGTCGTAAATGCTGCGTATTAAAAGAGAATCAAGATTGTTAAGTTGGCTGATGATTTTTATCAAAAATCTATAGCTGTAAGTCGTGATTCCAGGTTGAGTATGAAGGTTGAGTACTGTAAGATGGCTTAAATTTGTGACCAAGTTAAAGATAAGTAGATTATTTGATAGAGTACGTGTTAATATGTTAGTA
The DNA here is from genome assembly GCA_025201345.1 of Thamnidium elegans. Lineage (NCBI taxonomy): Eukaryota > Fungi > Mucoromycota > Mucoromycetes > Mucorales > Mucoraceae > Thamnidium > Thamnidium elegans. The sequence goes on from JAIXMG010000045.1 coordinate 73,322, forward strand.
TCGGTAATTGTAAGTTCAGATATATAATTGATTTGTTTAGAGTATAATAAAAAGTTGAATTGTCTACGTGTATCCAATTCTCGTAACCATATATGTATGCCTTCAAGTTTTACTGATGTGTCGTCCATTGCTTCCATAATCATATCGGTAATTGGAAAAAATCTTATGCTGTAACTGGTAAGCGAAGGAAGCTTGCGAATTGTACGGAGGATATCGCTTTCTATCGGTCTTATAGATTCCAGTTCATTAGCAAATATGTTACCACGTTTCTCATCAAATCTAAGAGATAGTTTTTGAAGAATAGGATATTTGTTCCCCACGTATGATAAAAGAGTTCTGATCGTTTTGGTCTTATTTTTTTCTTCCATATCCATGTATTCTCGAACTCGAAGACGAAGTGAAAAACAAACAAGTTTTGATGGTACAGTGGATGTATTAGGCGCATCCAAACTTTCAAGAAATAAATCATGCAGATATAGTGCTTGTAAGCTGGGAGCATTTGCATGTATCGTATTCAAATCAGATATAGACGCAGAGATATTTCCAAGTGTTAGTTTGGTAAGAGCGGGAGCGTTTTTTAAACATGTGATTAAGTTTCGAGTGTAAAGTGTTGGAGGTGCTGATTTAACTATTTGTATCTCAAGTGTCGTCAATCGAGTTAAAACCGATGATTCAAGTAAATATAGAGCTATATGGTTATAATCTTTAGAAAAACAAGAAATGTCTTCAAGCGCATTCCAATTTTGAAGTTGTTGAATGTAAATTGGTTTTCGAGGAAATTTTGCTTCTGATGGATGATCAGAGATCCAAATTAACTTTTTTAAATTGACAAATATTTCGGGTAATGACAACATATAATATGTATCAGGTTCGCAGTTCCACATTCGTAACTTTTGTACTTGTTTACTATAATTTTTGTTGTCTTCAAATAGTTGTATGCCTTCAATAAACCTTTGGTAAGTATATAGGTTCACGTCTTGGTATAAAATCGTGTTTCGAATCCATTGTTCCCATTGTTTACAAACTAAAACACATTTAATCTTTTGACGTGAATCAAGGTGAGATATAATGGTTAAAAATATTTCTTTGGATAAACTTTTCATTTTTTAATATGAAAACGAAAGAAAAGAGTATTTTTTAGCTATTTATTTTAGGTACCGCTAAACTAAAAGATATATATTTATCAGATAGTATGTTTACAAAAAAACACCCCTTCAAATCAGACGGTGTTGGTAAAGAAGGGTCCAAGTATGGAATAGAGTAAGTTAATGGTACCTTATATTGAGAATATGGCTCCAGTACATCAGAACCAAACGACAGAGAATTGAAAGTATAAAATACACAACCCTTTATATCAAGTTTAAGTGATTGAATATGTAAACTATTTCTAAAATCCAAGTTGATGTTTCCCCAATTACAGTGCAGTTTGCCTACTATTTCAAAATCAACCAAGTACGGACAGGATTGAATACAAAATTTAAATATGCCATTGATAAGACTTCGAGTTCCTTTTCTATGTATTGCTACTCCTAACGTAAGTTTCTTTATATTCGATCTTGCAATGGTATTTATATTAAATGTAGGATAAGTTATAGGATCGCACGTAAATTTTCCAATAGTAAGTGTATTTAAATTTGGCATCTTTTGTATAATATTGACTAACAATCCATAATCGTGTCCACACTTGTCCGTAGTTTCCATTTCTAATTTGGTAAGATGTTTGAACTGTGTAATATGATACATCATATAATCGGCGTAGTGAAAATTGGGTCGATATTGATTAGCTATATCTTTTATTCGTAAACTTTCTACTGTATCGGTAAAACAAGCTTTGATCATGTTGGTAAATTGTAACTCGATCGCCCTTCCATCTACACGTACATCAATTGATTTCAATTTCATATTCTCGTTTTGTTCGATTGCTTTTGCGACGCTATCTGATAACGGCTCCAACTGTATTGCATAATGTGTCAAGTTGGACATACTTGATATTAAATCTAATATATTTCGTTGGAATGAATGCACAGGGTATATTCTACTACCATCTAAATATGTAGCTTCTAAAGTAAGAGAGTTTAGGCCCGAGTACTTTAGAGTAATATATTGAATCAAGCTGTCTAAATGTTTTTTTAGGACCGCTGAACCAGGTGAATTCTGTAGTTTTGTTTTACTCATATGAAATGATCTTAGAACTGAATTAGGCTGAATAGTACATTCTTTACCATCTCTATCTATCAGAATAGCGGTTTCTACACGTGTAATGATACGGATACTTGGTTTATTTATAAAATGTACTTTTTTCAATACTAATTTTGTCAAGTTTTTGAGTTCGTTATTAATCAGTTCTAAATCATCTATACCGATATGAAAGTCCTCTAATTCTAATGTTGTAAGGGCAGGAACTTGTCCGGTGTTTTTGATTACTGTCAATATCAAATTAACGTTATTTGCATTACCTTTTATCCTGAGGTAAGTCAGATTCACAAGTGGTGTAGATGCAAATAAAGCCGTAATAAAATTAAATCCATTATTTATAGTAATATCAAGTCGTTCAAGGTTTTTGAGTTTTTCTAATTGTCGTAAACTTTTTTGATAACAAAGACTAAATGCTATACTTGAATCTAGTACTAGTCGTTTTAAATTGGGGAATAAATCTGGTAATGAAAGTAATGTGAAGACGTCAAGGTCACAGGCGGAAAGTTGAAGGCTTGATATTTGATATCTCTTTTCTTTTTGTTGTTTGAATGCAACAAATACTTCATCGAATCTAGCTGGTGAGTTAAGCGTCAAGTGTCGGCATAGTGCTTGATTAACTACACTATACACATATTTACAAGCTCGTAAATAAGATAGTCTGGTAGGTACGTCCAAGTACGAGTTGATTAAAACTAACACTTCCCTTGGTAGTTTATCCATTATGTTTCATCAGAAAAGTACTAAGGGAAAAAAAGAGTCTTTTTTTTGGCTGAAAATTTTGACACACAGTCAATTTACACGGTCGTTTAAAAAAATATGTGACGCATTATCCGTTGGCATCAGCGCATCCTTTTGAAAGACGTACATATTATATAAGAGATAATTACTTGTATATGAATTTATTGTTAAAGGAATGCATGAACGTGGATAAACGAGATTGAAAAATAATACCGTATAAATTGACAGAGTATGAAGATTCTCGCGAGAATCTTGGATAGTGGTATATCCCAGAGTCTTGAAAAAAAAAAAAGGTTTTTTTATTATTCAAAAGGGGAATTAAAAGATAGACAACTGTTTACAATATATACGTACTAGATTTCTAGTGAGAGTGAGAGTGATATATGTATAAGAGGTAACCTTCAATAAAAAAAAGGCATATTGTAACACGTTATTTACTAATATAAAGCTTGTAATTCTCCTCCCTCCTCTCCTTTTTTTTTAATCGCGCCTGCTTTCTCTTGATCTGGATCTTGAACGATAACGATCATTTCTTCTATAATCAGGACTGATACTTCTTCTTCTATGACGACTACTTTTACGTTCATATTCATCCAATTCATCTCTTATACCCCCACTTCTTCTTCTTGGGCTCTTTGATCGTCGTCTTCTATCTGGACTCCTTGATCTACCTCTTCTAATTGGGCTTCTCGATCTTCTTCTGATAGGACTTCTTGATCTGTACGAACTTCTCGATTTACTTCTACTATGGCTACGATAATCATCTTCGTCTCTGTCTTTAAGACCACCATAACTGCGATACTCATCCTCGTCTCTATCTTTACGTCCACCACTATATATACTATATTAATTTGACAATTCTTTTTTTTTTCTCATGGTAATGTTAATTTACCCTGACTTGCGTCTCTTTTCTCGATCATAATCATCCAATTTCTTTTCTAAATCTCTGGCAATAGGTACAGGAATACGAGGAAGCATGGTTCCTTGAAACTTTAACTCAGTGATCAACATACGACAGAACTTACCGATAGTAACTTTAGTTGGTTTAGGTCCACTAGAGATCGTAATTTCTTCTTCATCTTCCAAGTAATATTGAAACCAATCCCAAAGTTTAGCTGGAGCACATACATAACGCAAGTATAAAAATCCAATAGCGCGAATATATCTATATAATTTGTTTTAGTTGTTGCTTTTTTTTTTTAATAATAAAATATTGTGTGTACACATACGGAGAATCAACATGATCAATCATATTTTCGATTTGTTTGATAGTAAGTCGAAGTGTCCACATTTTAAAAAGACAGCAGTAAGCAGTAGAAGGTTGAGTACCTTTAACAAAAGGTGCTACATTTTTTTTTTTTTTTTTTTTTTTTTTTTTTTTAGTTTTATATAAATATATACTAGACTGTTTTAAACTTACACAATACGTAAACTAATAATAATAAATGGGTGAGTTTTTCACTGTATTGTTGAAATAGCACGCATAGGATTTACCTTCATTATAGATCTCGTCAACGATTTCATGAAAAGTCTTCTTATTACTAGATAAAAAAATAATTGTTTATATATCTGAAAAAGAAATACGCGGATTTTTTTTTTTTTTTTTTTTTTTTTTTTGCTTTTTGGTTTACCTAAAGAAGACTACTTACAATAAGGATCTGAAATAAGGAGAGGATAAAATATTTTGATAAATGATTGCATTCAAGTTCATGGTGGATTCGTTTCCCCATGTTTCCAGTATATTATTCGCTTTCTTGTTACTCATTTTGCAAAGAAAAAATAAAGACGGTTCTAAAAAAAAAAAGAAAAAAAAAACTATTTATTTCCGCAAGACTTGCTTTTTTAATACTGTTTTAGGAAGGTTGACATTATAGTTATTGGGGGGTTTTGTTGAAACCAAGTTATCATGGGTATAAAATAAACTAAAATAAACCTCTTCCACACACAGATAAGATACGTTGTTCAAATTTAATGGGCATTTTATTATCGATTGAAAAAATAAATACTTTTTTTATGATTAATGACAAGACTTTCCGAGTGCTCTTAATCTCCAATAATTATAAGGTAAGGGAACCACAAACCCAACTCCAGCACTCACAGCCGCTGCGATCCAAAATTTAGGATCATGAAATAATACTTGCCCACCCATAAGATGCCAGTCCATCATGTTTTCCGATAATTCCATTACCAACATGGAAACAAAACTCATACCCATAGCCGTCTTAAATGCTGCAGGGTAAGGTACCTTCATCGACCTTCTTAATAACACTGTTTCTAAAGCTAAAGATGTAGATATACCGGCAGTCTAACATGTGCATAAGTTTCGCATATATGTATATAATTTATCGGTTAGTACGTACCATAGCTGCAGCAGTTGTAATAATAGGTGATAAGTCTGGATGATTTAATTGCAAATACCACATTGTTGCAAAGTCGCCAGTAGTACAACCTAGCAAACATCTTTTTAGGTGTCATAGTTAGTACCTTTTTTTTTTTTTTTTTACTGTTATTTTTTTATATTATCTACCGAAGAGTGTTAATTCTTGTTCTTTGCCAAGTAACAGGGTCCGACCAAAATTTGGTACTTATGATCGGTGTCTTGTCTTCTTTAGACTTTTGACAAGTAGAAGAGTTACGATAAACCATTGTGTTCTTGACTAGGCTCAACACATGTTTACTCGCTAAAGATTTTTTGGCGTGAAGGATACTTAACATTGTCAATGGTGAAAAGGTAATAAAAATGTATATAAAAAAAAAAGAGAAAATGTTTTTTATGTGCGATTTTGAAATTGCGGGGAAAATCGCTATTAAGCATAAATTGCTCACTTTTTTTTTTCGTTATTTTTTATGACATAATATATCCAGGCTGTCAATAGTTTCTAATGTTCCGTTAATTTCACCCCCCTGGACTTTCATAGTATGTCTTCAAGACTTTTGATCAATGCTTCCTTAAATCTTTTTTTGTGTTACAGTTAATAACCTAGTCAGAAAACGCGAGACTGTTTTTTTTATTCCTAAAAAAAGATATTTTATTTCAACTATCAAGGGTATTACTTTTTTAAAAAAAATGAATATTTCCAAGTTTATAGACTGGTCCAAAGAAAACGGAATCAACTCAACAGCTTCCATAGACCAAACCCCTTATGCCGGTTACGGTTTATTTGCCTCAAAGGACATACCTGAATCAACCGTGGCAGTTTCTATTCCTCAAAACTTACTTTTGACTTCACGTAAAGCCTTACAACAGTTACCTCGATTTTCTAAACTTATATTGTCTTACCTCTCGCATAAATACGATACGACAAAAGATATCCAATCTATTGCGGAAAGTGTAGACAACGAACGTCTTGTACTCTGTTTATTTTTAATTTATTGTAAATTCTTTGATACAACTACTTATTGGGCCCCATATATCGATATCCTTCCTACCGTAAATTTCTTTCAAGAGAATCACGTACTATTTAAACCGGAGTATATAGCTGGCACCAGTTTAGAAAACTCGGTAAAATCTAAAATAAATAGTTTGCAACGCGAATTTGAATCAATCGCAAGTATAAGAGAAGATTGGATATGCGATATGCAATTTGAAATGTATTTGTGGGCAGACTGTATATTTTGGTCTAGAGTTGTAGGAATTGGAGGTGATGAACAAGAGAAAGAGGCATCGGATAAGGCTTTGATACCGTTTTTTGATTTCGCCAATCATTCTTCGGAGAACCCTAATATTCGCTGGCAGCTAAATAACGGAGGTATTGATCTGATCACGTACCCTAACGTTACTATAAATGCAACCGATGAATTATTACTTTCTTATGGTTCAAAGCCCAACCAAGAATTACTGTTTTTACATGGATTCTGTATTGAGAATAATACTGAACCCTCTCGTTTTATGTTACCTTTACTCCCATTCTTCAGTCCATTGGAGCAAGGTTATAACTTACCAAAGGTTCAGTGGTTGAAACAATTATCAATCAAGCCAAATTTAACGTTGGTGCCGCGTCAATCGAATAGCAAAGAAGACCCGTTGGCCCAGTGTGGATGGACGGATGAGTCGATCAGGGTTATGTACCTTGTTTCACTTGAAGAAGATATTGAATTTATAATGGACGACGATGATAGTATTACTTTTCAATTATTAGGTAAAAATATTCCTTCGTTGATTGAATTGGAAGCAGCCGTAAAAGATATGAATATCTTTCCTGTGATTCAGTTAAGAGCTGTTATGCTTTTATTAGATGCTTTGGAATACTATCTTCAATTAAATACTAATTTGGCACAGGAGAATAACGAAACTGGGCTATGGAAACAAGCAAACATTTATCGATCGGAAGAACGAGTTACATTGGAAACAACTGTTCAAAGTTTATCGACGTTTAGAGATGAACTTATGCAACATCCTGTTGTCTTGTCTTATTTAGAGAGCGCATAAATAAACATGTATATACAGTATATATATTATTATTATTTCGAAATACAGATATTTATTATTTATTGCAGAAGGCTCGCTTGCAATCCCAATTTATCATTGAACAAAAGCCTTCTTTTCTTAAAAAGCTAGGGCTGAATGTGATATATTCTAAATATCAGATAAAGCCCGTTAGATAAAATTGTCCGTATCTGACTCGGAACAACACATTTAAATCGTAAGCCCTTCAGTGCCCAAAAACAATTCGAATTTTTTCGCATGATAGCCACTAATAGAGGCTGACATTACCCTTAATGGGGATTTGAGAAAAAAAAATCGGCATAAAAAGAATTATGGTAGAGTCTCCGTAACCTAATTAAAAACGAGAAATAAACGGCGCGAAATTTGCTCAATTGACCTTTACATAAAAAAGTGTATTGTAGGACAAAAAGGGTACTTAGTTTTTTAAGCCCGTCTATAAAAAAAAAAAATCGCGTTTATGAAAAAAGATAATGGGGGAGGGAGGATATATGTGAGGTGGTTGGGGTAAATATTTTCACTATATAAAATACTTTAGCAAGTACAAATGTCTAAGTTTACTTGAATCCAATCACGTACATGTCGGAAGAACTTTTTGCTTCTACCACGCTGGGTCATATAGTCAGCTGGCATAAAGTGAAACGTTAAAAAAAAATGGTCTTAGATCTCGAAAAGAGGAGTCGTCCCTGAAAAAAAAAAAATAGCGCGATTATCTAATTTTCTTTTTTACATGTATGTTTATAATAAATAAATAAAAAGTAGAACACTATATTAGTTATTATGCCCTTCCCCTTTTTATTTTACAGTAGCGAGTTTTAGCTGAGAACATATGTCATTGGGTTTTTTACGGCTCCGATATTAAACTATTCTATTGATAATGACCGCAGCCAAAAGAAAAGGATAAGCGCACAACGTGTAACCAGAGTTCATCTTTTTCGATACGATTGATAGTAAGACTTTTCTCGTATGACGATGTACAGAATAGATAGAAAAAATTACGTACCCTTTATTGGTCCTAGCTTGCTTTCAGAAGTACGAGAGTTAAGCTATCGGGTTAAATTAAATAGTTTAGGTTAATGAGTTTTTTTTTTTTTGATATTGTGATATATGACTCTTTTTTAATACGATTTAGTAAAAAGGCTACGTCTTTTCCCCCAATTCTAGCCCTTCTATTATAGTAAAAATGACATCAATGTATGTATATATAATTTTTGTCATCACCTCTTTTTGCGATATATCTTGCGAAATATAGACTATTTTGTAAAATTACTTTTTTTTGATTGGATACAAGAGTGAGCGCCCAGACTCCCTATTTTAGAAAAAAAATAAAAATAGCTAGAGAGATGTTTACGGCTTCTTTCTTTTGGAAAAGTGTACGACGAATATTGGTGTACATAAACCGGTTGTTTTCAAATAGAAATTACCCGCTTTTTGTGTGTTGCATGCATTAAGAATTTCCAAGCAAATGTAATACGCCACAAATGCATAGGATTTTTTTATTTTTTTAAAGATTCTTTAGTCGTATATTTGACTTGTACCTTTTTAAGTAACAACAATTAATAGTAGATTCGTAAGTATATAAATTGAAGTAGAGTTTTATTTAGGTATATGAGACGTACAAATAAAAATTATTATAAAATGAGAAATAAAAAAAAAATTAACATGGTAATATATGTGTATATAAAAAAGGAGTGGCGAGGGATATAAAATACTTAATTTAGTAATATAGAAATTCTTGCTTTTTTAGACACGACAACGAGCAATAGTATATGAATAGCCTTCATATAGTAAAATCATTTGAGTGGTATCTACATAGACTGGACCAGAGAAAGAGTCGCTAATAACCCAATTAGCTTGATCATTGCTCCAAAGTTTTTCAATTTGTGATTGAGCTTGTGTATCCAAGCTAAGCCAGTTTTGGCCGGAAGAGTAAAGCCATTGAACAGTTCCCATTTTTTATTGCTGTATTCGTAAAAAAAAAAAAAAGTTGATAAAGAATAAGAAAGAAAGACTTTTCAAGTTTTATACCTTTATATTTATAAACTTGTAGCTTTGTATCACACTTCCTAAATAAAGTAATTTTTTTTTTTTCGCGGGCATCTTTCCCAGTTGATCGAAATAACCGATAGTACTTTTCCCTTCTAAAAGTAAACTCCATTTATACATTTTTCAAAAAAGAAAAGAAAAAAATTACACATATGTAGCTACTAGACCGTAATGTTTATTATTATTATATGTAATTATTGGCTTGTATGCTACGTAGCAAATCAATATAAAACTTAGCCACAGCCTCTAGCTAAAAAATCCTAGTACTTGGGAATAGATTACTTGATCAGGGGAACGTGCTTTTACTTTGCCACTCTTAGGTGCCGCTGTATCTAAAAGTTTCTTCAAGTCAGTTAGAGAGATTTTGCATATAAAAAAAAATTACCACAAAAAGCCTTAAAAGTCCGGTCAAGTCATTTATAGACATTTTTCTTATTATAGATACTTTTTTTTAATAGAAAGACAAATAGGATACGTTTATAAATGTAATATACGGTAAGACAAAGTTCTGTTTTTTTTATAAATGTATATATTTTTTATTGGTATTATTTTAAATAGTAGCGTAAAATTAAATGTGCATGAAAAAAAAGAGGTTTAAAGAATGAGATCAATAAGTTGAAGAAGAGCTAGAAAAAAAAGTTAAAAAAAAAGAAAGTTTTACATGTAGCATAATTATAATCAAGTTACCTCCACCAAATAACGCGAAACCTAAGATACCAATTGCCCAGTAAGAATAGTTTGTCTTTTTAACAACCTTTGTTTTCTGTATATCCTATTAGTAAGGTACATAACAAAAAAAAAAAAAAAAAGAGAGACTACAAAAATAATACCTCACTGGCCTTAACAGCAACAGTACCCTTTTCAGATCTATTCTTGTAAAGTTGGTTCTTTTGACGTAGTGTAGGTGTAGAAGCCTAAATATCAAGAAGTGCTTAGCAGACTAAAAATAAAACATACAAAGGCCAAGCTTATATACCATTTTTAGTTTTTGTGTTTAAGGAATGTGTTAAGATGAAGAAAAAAAAAATAATAAGAACTATTTGAAGCTTCTCTTTTATTTTTTGCTGAGTTGCTTTTTTAGTAATATAAACATGGCGATAGTTGATTGGACTAATCAGGAAGTACGCTTTTTTTTCCAATTTTCTTTTTGACTTGAAAAGTTTCAGCCCTCTCTCTTTTAAAATTTCTCTTTTATTATATTTACAGAATTCAAAGAGGTTTGCTTAGTATTACCACAAAACAGTATCAAAGGTAAAAGGACAAGCTTAAATCTGGGTTATTTCCTTTTTTTCTGTCACATGTTCGAAATAACCTTAAATAGCACAAAGTGGGCTAATGTGGAAGTTAGAAAAATAGAAAATTGACTTTTGAGTTTTAAACAATTGAACAAATTTTGTTCATTAGAACGGGAAGAAGCTGGATTGTAAAGGGAATAATCTCTTTAAAAAAATAAAAAAAAGAGAGAACAAAAAATATACACTCTATTTTAACGTTATCTATAATAGAGAGAAGGGAGAATTCATAATGCTTATCATGTGAGATTAACACCTCTTTTTACTTTGTTTTTCCCACGGCTTTGTACGCTACAGAAACTTGATTTATATATCGTTACCCGCAATTCGTCTACCGCAAATCCAGTCAAACCATATACACTACTTTTTAATATAAAAACTTGGAGTTTTTTTTTTTTAAACCCTTCTTTTTCCTTTTTTTCATTTTATTTTATTTTAAAAATATTTAATATGACTGTTATTACCGAAGAAACCTACAAGTACAGTGCTGAATTCCTTATATCAAAGTTACCTCAAGAGTTTCAACAAGTTGACCTCGGTGTTATTTGTGGTTCTGGTTTAGGTGGTTTAGTTGATACCATTGATCAATCTACAAAGGTTGAATTTTTATATAAGGATATTCCTGGTTTTGTCGCCAGTACAGGTAAAAAAAAAAAAAATTTACAAAAAGTTTTTTTTTTTTTTTTCGTTACTAATCTTAAAAAAACAGTTGTTGGTCATGCCGGTAAACTCGTATTCGGTCACTTGGGTGAATTCCGTACCCCTACTGTCTTCATGGTAGGCCGTTTCCATTGTTACGAAGGTCACACCATGTTACAATGTACTTTGCCTGTTCGTGTTATGGCTTTAATGGGTATCAAGTCTCTTATTGTTACCAACGCCTGTGGTGGACTCAAGTCTGAACATAAGGTTGGTGACTTGATGATCATTAACGATCATTTGTCCCTTCCTGGTATGGTTGGCAACAATGCCTTAATTGGCGCCAACATTGAATTCTTCGGTCCTCGTTTCCCTGCTGTCTCTGACGCCTATACCTACGCCCTCCGTAAATTAGCCTTCAAGGCTGCCTTTGAAGTTGGTATTAGCCCTAACGATATCCGCGAAGGTGTTTATGCTATGGTTACTGGACCCAGTTTCGAAACCCGTGTTGAGGCTCGTTACTTGGCAACCATTGGTGCTGATGTCGTTGGTATGTCTACCGTACCTGAGGTTGTTGTTGCTCGTCATGCCGGTATCAAGGTTTTGGGTATTAGTTTAATTACCAACGATGTTGTTAGAGCTAGAGGAAAGGACGCCAAGTTGGAAGTTATGAGAGAATTGGGTTTAACTGATAAGATCGATACTGAAGAAGATACTGAAAAGACTTTTGCTAACCATGCTGAGGTTTTGGAAACCAGTGCTATGCGTTCTAACGATATGCAACGTATGGTTATTCGTTATGCTGATTTATTAGCTGCTACTCTTATATAAAAAAAAAGAAGAATATTTCCCCCCCTTTTTTTTTATCCCATTGTATTTAGTTGTTTAGATTTTTTTTATATATAAAACTCGTCTTTTTTTTTTCATGCCAAAATCTGTTATCGTCACACAATACCTTTTTTTTTTTTACTTTACATTTTTTTCAGTTTTTTATTTATTTATTATATATTTGATTTTATAAATCCTTTTTTTTTTCTTTATCCTTCCCAATGAACTACGAAAAGAAAAAACGTTAGTAAAATAGATAGACGATAGTTGCTAAAAATTTATTACCAGGCAACTTGTTTCCGGGAACAAACAATCTTTCAACACCGTCCTTTGTGATAACGGCCATACGAATAACACCACCTGAAGAACCATCACGAGACATTGCTAATGCCAAAGCTATACAAAAAAAAAGAAAGAATAGATTGCTTTAATTAGAAAAGAAATATACTTTCAACTTGAGAAAACATTTACAGTTCTTTACAAATTCTTCACATTCTTCACGAGTCATGTCGTCCTTATACTTGGCATCACAATAACCATAAATATAAGTTGATCCAGAACCTAACAAAATAAAATAAGAAAAAACTAATTCGCTACAAATCTTTTAATAAAGTACTTACCACCGATAGCAAAAGGAGCTCTATGTAAAGATCCACCAAGAGGTACGTTGTAAACAGAGGGACCATCCTTCTTATCCCAACCAGCAACAATAATACCTGCCGATAAATTATCCTTGTTTTGATAACACATTTCTTGGAATAAAGCAGCAGCTGTGCGAACAGAAGGAGCTTCATTTTCATTAACACTAAAAGTAGATTTATCAGTTCACCCTTTGGGAAGCGAATAAATGACTAGGTTTATATAACTTACGTATACATTTGAAGATAGTAATGAACAATATCAGCAACAGCTTGAGTATCGGCAGCAGATCCAGATCGACAACAGTAAATGGAATCATGAACCTTGGTTAATTTATCAGTAACTCTGTTGGCAATATAAGCACCAGTAGTTGTACGTGAATCGGCACCAAGAATAACACCATCTTTATAGGCAACTGCCATAATGGAAGTCTATTTTTTTTTTTATATATCTGTTAGTTTTTCATCATAAGGTGTATAAAAGAGAAATATTATTTTTTTAAAATACGTACACCAAGATTAACTTCTCCTTTCTTTAATCCACTCATTGTATAATATATATGTAAAAAAGCGTAATAGAATACAGAGGGACCTTTTTTTTTTTTGTCCACTGGACTGAGCTTACGCGTTTTTTTTTGTTTTTTTTTTTGGTAGGTGTAAATTGATGTCATCAATAAAGACTGTACTATTAGTTTCATTGGCTTAAATATTTTTAAGCTCAATCTGTCCCTTTTTGAAAAGGTACGAACGTATGTCATTATTTCGTTGTCATGATTATATGTAAGGTACCAATGGCAACCAAAATATGTTTTTTTATTTAATGCTTCAAACGAGAACAATATAGAAAAAAGAAAATACTTGATAGATATGATTGGATAGATGCTTAATTCTACCTTTTATGCCGGCAAACAATTAATTCTGTCAAACAAAGGGCTTTAAGCTCAGACGAAGCATTTTTTTTTTTTTTTAAGAAAAGGGTAATATGTACGGTTATTAGTATAGTGTTATTAACGGTAGAGTTATTTTAAAGAGATGTAGCAACAGTTTGATTTCTGTCCCGTATCTTCTTTATTAACGAGAGACGTATTGGACAGGGAGCCAAATATATATCGTATGGTTTACTTTTTACTTCAATAATTCAAGCTTTGACAATAGAAATTATTGTATTAATTTTAACTTGTAAATAATGAATTAGGTTATCTAAAATAATAAACGTTGCAACAAAAGAAAAGTTTTTTTTTTCCATATTATGCTTAATGACAATATTTTAGTATTTATAAAACTTTGCCGCAGATCAAAAAAAAAAAAAAAAAAAAAAAAAAAAAAACTATACAAATGAGATTCAATTTTAAAATGTAACGCAAGAAAAAACGAAACTTTAATACCGTTTTTGTAATCGCCTAATACTAGATTTAAATGATCTAATATTTTAGTATTTCGATAGGACTTTTTGTCATTATTACCAAATCATAGTAATATGATCACTCAGCAAAGAAAGAAAGAAAATAAAGCATGTATTAGATACCAAACTAAATTCCAGTTGCAATTGAATTTATAAAATAGATAAAAAAATTGATACATGTAAAAAAAACATGCAATTTGTTAGAAAGGTAGATGATCTGTATCTCTTTTTTTTATAACTCCGGGTACTCGATAATTCAGGTACACACTTTCTATGCTTCTATTTTATTACTCATAATGATTTACTTTGTGCATCATTCGATATAGAATTCTCAAAATTATCGTTCATACGTCATTCTACGTTCCTCTCCTAATTTTTTTTTTTTTTTTTTTTTTTTACGATAAGTTTTTATTTAAACATTTTTATCAGCAGAGAAATAACGATATTACATTTGATAGAATTTAGTTATCATATGTTTCAATAGATAAAATAACAAGATCGTATTATTTTAACACGAGTTTAATATAACTCTTTCTTGCCACAATTGAAAAAAAAAGGAGGTGTAGGTTTTGCCAAGGATTGTTAATGCAATTTTATTTTTAGTCTTTTTTTCCCCCTTTGTAAGTCGCAGTGAGAGAGAAAGGGGGTTACGGGCACCTCATTCTACGTTTCTATGGATACAGCAAATTAAGAAAAATGAGAGAGAGAGAGAGAGAGAGAGAGAGAGTGGTGATATGTCATTTGAATTTTAATAGGCACAAAAAGTCAAAAAGTTATTCAGGCCTAAAAAAAAAATAATAACGTGCTTTGATAGAGTAAATAAAAGAGGGGCACGTGTGTATAGTGATAAGTAAACATTTACCAATTAATTATGTTGCTGATCACCTGTCATTTTATTGTTGTTCGGAACAAACTATACCGAAAATACCTGGTTTTCTATCTGCTTATAAGGAGGGCGATTTTTGGGGGTGGAAAGAATCTAATATATTTCAGCCAATCAATATTATTCACAGATTTTAATCACTTCTGTCGAAATCTTTATATAATTTGATAGGTTCCTCAATTTTTTTTTTACTTTTATAGATTATTTATTATGCTTTTTTTAAACGTACAGTAAAAAGGGATTTTTTTTATATGTGTAAGCAAGAGAGCATATGATATAATTAATAAATCACACAACCTTTTTAAACTGATAACTTTTTTTTTTTTTTTTTTTTTTTTTTGTATGCGTGCGTTTTTATATACGGCATTTAATCTTGAATCTTTCCTTATGATTGTGCGATCAGTAAAAAAAAAAAACTCCATCCTTTAAAAGGCAACTAACCCCTTATATATTATTTTTAAAAAAGTATATAAGTAACCCTTTTTTTTTTGAAATATTTATCTTTTTTTCTTTTTTAATTTCATTAGTTTATTCTAGTTACTGCTTTATATACACACATACACACACGCACACAAACACACAAACAAAAATGTCAATTAAATACGGTTCTATACAACCACCATTAAAACCATATACTTTAACCAAATCCGAAAGAGATTTATTACAAGCCGACCGACCAGGTTACGGCTCACGCACCAAACTAGAAGTCGCCTTTAATTTAGTCAATGCAACTGTAGGTGCAGGTATTATTGGCCTACCATTTGCTATTGCCAGAGCTGGATTCTTTACTGGTATTATCGCATCTATTGTTGTAGCTATATTAGCTCAAATTGGTTTATACATGTTAATTGTTGCTGGTCGAAGAGTTGGTGTTTATAAATTTGCTAATCTGGTTGAATACTTGTTGGGAAGACCTGGTTTTTATTTTGTTAATTTTATGATTTGCGTTCAAGCCGGTGGTGGTACCGTTAGTTATTTTATCTTACTTGGTGATAGTCTTCCAATGTTGTTTATGAGGTATCTTCCTCAATTTCCTATATTAGGTGATCGTACATTTGTTTTAATATTTGTAGGAATATTTTGTGTAAGTTTAATAGAAAGAAAGAAAGAAAAAAAAAGGAAAAAAAAAAAAATTAAACACGTTTTTATGTATAGATTTTACCATTAAATATGGCCAGGTCTATTGGTTCATTAGCTCGTTGGTCAATTATTTCGGTTCTGTGTTTACCTGTTATTCTTTTAACCATCTTAATTCGTGCTCCTGCTTATGCTCCTCAAGAGCCTATTGAACTTGAATGGATCGGTGGTGATGTCTTTGGTGCTTTGGGTATCATGGCATTTGCTTTCACTTGCCATCAAGTCGCTTTCAATAATTTTTTAACCTTGCAAAATCAAACTACCTCTAACTGGAAACACACTACTATTTTATCTACTGGTATCAGTTGGATTATCTCCATTTCTTTTGCTTGTATTGGTTACATGTGCTTTGGTAGCAACGTGCAGTCCAATTTATTCATGAACTTTGCTACTGATGATCCAGTAATTAATCTTGGCCGATTTGCTCTTTCCATTAGTATGATTTTGACCATTCCAATGGGTATCTTTCCTACGCGTGAAGCAGTTCAAAAGTCTTTAGGTTTTGAAACAGATCGTAAGCAACCTACCAACTTTCAACACTATGCTGTTACTCTACTTGTATTTACTGTGGTCTTATCATTGGGCATTGCAGTTAGATCTCTCGGTACTGTTTATGCATTAGTCGGTGGATTTTCTGCAACCACGTTAGCAAACATCATACCTTCTTGTGCTTATCTCTGTACGCGTAATGCAGGTTATGAGAAAATAATGGGCTCCGAAACTTCTTCAGAAGAGACTTGTAAACCTAGTAATATCATGTTCCCCAGCTTAACTACAACAAGTACTTTAACTCCCGATGAAAACGATTTAAAAGCTCCTTTGTTATGGGAAACGACTTCCATCTCCTCTTCTTCAAGGTTGTATTTTGATGATGATGTGGCTACTGTAGATGGTGGTGACGATTTATGCGCCGAAAATGATATGAACGTAGATAAATCATTAAAACCTCATTGGTTTTTAGATATTGCAGCCGGTTTGCTTCTTATTTGGGGTTTTAGTGTCATGTTCTTTTCTATCTCTGCTACATTGAAAGGCTAAATTCTTTTTTGTATATATATACCCCACTGTTGAGGATGCGTGTAGCATAGTCAACCTATACCTGTTTATTATACCAATTGTATATATTTATTTTATTTATAATAAATATATATATCTTAATCTATTTAATTATATACGCAAAGACTACTTTACCAAATATTTATATTATAGTTGATGAGCAGCAGAATATACATATATTTTTATCATTCAACAAAAGTATACTTGTATAAATTATCTTGCATAATTTTGTATCATTCTCAACATTCAATAAGATTTAGTTTAATTAGACCCCCATTTATCAACTTCTTTTTTAACAATGAATTTATATATAAGCAAATATTGTTTATATGATAAACATCTTTTAAATGAACTTGATCTTGTACCTATGTACGCATTAGTCAGAAAAATGGTAACGGAAAATTTGGAAGGTCCAAATGAAGCACTTTTCAAGATTTATGCGCACATGTAAATATCTCTCACTTCAGCTGAATAAAATACAATGAAGCTCATTACTACACGCGCGATGGGAAAAGAAAGAATTATTCAGTGAGTGTCTAATATATTTTTAATTTCCCGCAGTGTCGATATATACCGTTTTCGCTTGGAAGAAGCTTTAAAATTCAAATCGAACGACCCAACTGAATTAGATAGTCTCATGAAGATTTTGGAACTGATTATAGCATAAAACTCTTATTTACAACAGCGAAAAACGAGTAAATACTAGAAAAGGTGTACATGGAAATGCTTCTCGTTTATTCCTTTTTTAAACTTTCTTTAATTTTTTGAAGGGTTGAAACGCTATTGTTTATAAATATTATGATTAATTACATGCACTCTTAAAAACATAAATAAATAAAACTTACTCTGCCTTTTCTAGTAACGGGAATAGGTTTGTTTTGGTTGGTTCCGTTACCGCCATTCACCAAATTAAACTTATCAACCAAGTCATTCACAGCATTTAATCCTTTTGTGATAGATGCAAGGTAAGCCACTAATAATACATCATTATACTCCTACAAACATAGAATGCATTATAAATGAATTCTGTTTAATATATATATATATATATGTCTTTACTTACAGTAGAGAATTGTTCATCAAATGCCTTCTTTTCTAATATAGGTGACCTTCTACAAAGACTTGAAATTTGACGTATAATATCGTGATCAACCGGAACAGCACCAGATTTAGTATCTTGTAAATATTGTTGAAGAAATTGTATTCTAGAATTTAACATGGCGATGGCGTTTCTTTGTGTGGTCAAATGAGCAATCACTTGATTATAAAAGAATATGTATGTAAGTCTATAAATGTAAATAAAAAACGAATATATAAACTTTACGCGTGTTTCCCAGTCCAGTGTCATGACTGGAAGAACTAGGTTTAGCCACATGATCTACTGCGATACATTCAGCCTCACCTGTCTCAACCTTATATGTTGATTTGATAAAAACAAGTCGGGTACGTTCATCCACCATATCTATAATAGATTCGTAAATATCAATAGGAAATTCTCGTTCACCACCTGATAATGCATTAGGATCCATTTGTAAAAATAAGACCGAATCATTCACTTGTAAAAACTTTTAATTGTGTTAATTCATTGTATTCCCCTTTTATATATAATATACTTTACTTGTTCGTGAAGTTTAAGGTCGGATTCTGTAGGTTTAGGTCCGAGTGAGTACCAACCCATAAAATCCAGTGTAGGAAATACTTGCTTTACTATATATTCCCATTATTATTATTTTTATTTTATTTTTTAGTTGTACGTATTTATTTATTACTTACATTGATCCAACTTGTATAATAAAAACGCTTTGTCGAGTTGCACGTCATCTTTACCATTGACAGATAAAGGAAGATCAAATGAGTTAATAATATCAATATCACGACCTGATTGAGATGCTAATAAGGCACCATACATTCTACCTATATACAATCTTTAGGTTTTAAAATAAATATATAGTATTGGTCATTTACCATTCTCAATAGCTGCTGGTGTTTGTAATTTAGTACGAGTATAGTGGTCAGAAATATTCAATAAAACTAAAGGATGTCTGTGTGTGTTTTTTTTAGTATACTTCTTTTTTTTAAAAAAAAAAAAGGGGGGACATTGTACTCATTTACACTGAAATTGAAAGTCCTGAACTACTGGAAGCGTTTGAAACGATAGATGTAAGGTCTTCTGAAATATCCATAGCGCTCATTGCATATACTTTTTTTTTTTTTTTTTATAAAAAAAAGGGGATATGGAATACACTTTTTTTTCTTTTGCTGTGGAAAAATGTCGTTCGTGACGCGCTTTTACATTAAACTGATTGTTAATGCATGCAAGTAAAAGTGTCAAACCAGTTCAACCAAACAAGACGATAATCTATGTATACACACACAACAAAACTTTCCTTATCGCTGGTTTGTTACTAACACGTATGTATATGTTTCTTTTGGCTTAACGAGAAAAAAAAGTAACCAAGTAATCAATGCAAAGAGAAAAAAAAAGCTTTTTTCCTTTTTATTGAATTTCCGCTTTTCTTTTTTACCCTTGACAGAAAAAAAAAAAGAGACGATAAAAAAACATACCTTTTTCCTTTACTCTAGCATGTCCACCAAAAGAGAACTTAGTCCTTCCGTTTGCTTCAACTTTTCCTTCTTCAAGGGTAAAAATAAAAGGAATACAACGCTGCAATATAAAACTAAATAGTTATTACTTAGACTTTATGAAGGAATTACGTAGAGTGGATGACAATGTTATCAATAGACTTAACAGTGCCTCCACACAAGTTGACGGTAATTGCAGTGAATTCTTCAAGCAAATGTCTGAAGCATATGCTAAACGCGATGAAGCTATTGATTACTGTCTCAAGGTAAAAATACGAAAAGAAAGAAGTAACACAAAAAAAAAAGCTAAAAAAAAAGTTTTTTAAATGTTAGTTAATGGATGAGGATTTAGCAAAAAAGAGTAAGAAATTACAGGAAGATCCTGACGATTTTGAAGTAAAGAACAGCATTTTCACTCAAGAATCTATGGTAAGACAAGGAGAGAAACAATACAAAAAAAAAAAAAAAAAAACTGACTCTTTTTTTTTAAAAAATAAGCGTCAATCAATTTCCAACGAAAGATTTGTTGAAGAAATTGTTAGAGAACGTACTTTACAAGTATTTAAAAACAAGTGTAGAGCATTTGATACAAGTTCTTTAGAATAAACATTTTTTTTTAGAAAATAAACAATTACATAACAAAACAAAAGAAAAAAAAAGGGGGACATTTGTATATAGTTTGTTTTTTTTTTTTTTTTATAAGAGTAAAAAAAAAAAAGCTATTTTATATGGGGAGAATAGATACGAGAAAAAGGAAAAATTACATTTTAATAGAAAGTCTTACAGTGGGCATCACAGACTTCACGGAGCTTGACTTCGAGTTCCTTGGAGATAACACCTTGAGTACGGATTTCCTCGAGGATTTCCTTTTGTTGAGTAGCGAAATGGCTAATGAAATCCTTTTCCCAGTCAACGACCTTACCAACGGGGATCTTATCAAGATAACCGTTAACACCAGCAAAGATGATGGGAACTTGAGCTTGAATAGACAAGGGAGAGTATTGAGGTTGCTTGAGCAATTCAGTGAGACGAGCACCACGGTTTAACAAGAATTGAGTGGAAGCATCCAAATCAGAACCGAATTGAGCGAAAGCGGCAACTTCACGATATTGGGCCAAGAAAAGCTTCATGGAACCAGCAACTTGCTTCATAGCCTTGGTTTGAGCAGCGGAACCGACACGAGAGACGGAGAGACCGACGTTAATTGCGGGACGGATACCCTTGAAGAAAAGTTCGGCTTCCAAGAAAATTTGACCATCAGTAATGGAAATAACGTTAGTGGGAATATAAGCAGAGACATCACCACCTTGAGTTTCAATAATGGGAAGAGCGGTCATGGAACCGTAACCGAAAGCCTTGTTCATCTTGGCAGCACGTTCTAAGAGACGAGAATGAAGGTAGAAAACATCACCAGGGTAAGCTTCACGACCAGGAGGACGACGGAGCAAAAGGGACATTTGACGGTAAGCAACAGCTTGCTTGGACAAATCATCATAAATGATCAAAGAGTGACGACCGTTATCACGGAACCATTCACCAAAGGCGGCACCGGAGAAAGGAGCAAGATATTGAAGAGGAGCAGCTTCAGAGGCAGTGGCAGCAACAACAATAGTATACTTCATGGCATCGTTCTCTTCAAGAGTACGGACCAATTGAGCAACAGTAGAACGCTTTTGACCAACAGCAACGTAAATACAGTACAACTTCTTGGCTTCATCAGAGCCGTTGTTCCAGTTCTTTTGGTTCAAGATAGTATCAAGAGCAACAGCGGTCTTACCGGTTTGACGATCACCAATAATCAACTCACGTTGACCACGACCGATAGGAACCATGGAATCAACAGACTTGATACCAGTTTGCATAGGCTCGTTAACGGAGTGACGAGGTAAAATACCAGGAGCCTTAACTTGGACACGAGAACGGCCAACGGTCTCAAGAGGACCCTTACCATCAATGGGGTTACCAAGAGCATCAACGACACGACCGAGGATACCAGGACCAATTGGGACATCGACAATAGCACCAGTACGCTTAACGGTATCACCTTCCTTGATCAAACGATCGTTACCGAAAACGACAATACCAACATTATCAGCTTCCAAGTTAAGAGCCATACCCTTTTTTTTTTAAAAAAAAAAAAACAAAATTATTGTTAACACAACTAAAGAAAAAAAAAAATATATATATATGCTATATTATTATCATTTTACCTTGAGACCACTGGAGAATTCAACCATCTCTTCAGCTTGACAATTCTTCAAACCGTAAACACGAGCAATACCATCACCAATAGATAAGACACGACCAGTCTCTTGAAGATCGACCTCGGAGTTAGCACCGAGAATACGTTGTTCAAGAATGGAAGAAACTTCAGAAGTAGAAGGTTTAGCAGAAGCATAAGTTCTTAAAGCAATAGAAGTAGCACCAAGGTTAAGACGCTAATAATAATATATATACAGGGTTAATTATTTTTATTTTTTTCGCAAGTATTTTTTGATCTTTACAGCAGGTGTAGATTTGGCAAAAGCAGCCAAAGTAGGGCGTGCAAGACGAGTAGCGTTTCTCAACATTTTACAAATGGGGGAGAGGGGTTAAAGGTAAAAAAAAAAACAAAACAAAACTGGGGGGGAAGCGTTTGTAGTGCAAAAAAAAAAAAAAAAAAAAAAAATGGCAGTTTAAAGTACCGCCTTTTTCGACCCTTGGGTGACTGTCCGTCCCGGGGGGTGTGCTGCAGTGTGAAAGATCTTAGCAAAAGGCATACATCCCCCCCCCCTGGCTTTCGTACTCCGGTTTTTAATGAAAAAGTACGCGCTTTTTGAGTAGAAGTTTAGGATAATGAAAGCATAATAGATGAGAAGGTTTAGGGTGTCAGTAGTAAATGGATATTAAAAGTATTTAATCTATGCGCAAAAAATAAAATAAAAAATGTTTTGTTTTGTTACTACGAAGCCTGAGGTAACAATAACACTAATATTTCATGCGTTTGTTTAAAAGGTGTTAATAGACTGCTCCTAGTAGTAGTACCGTACTTATTGTAAAAATATAGAGTTCCTTCCATCAATTCGGTACTAGCTGTATAAGATAATAATTAATGAGGTAACGTCAAAACGAAAGCGGTTGTTTCTGTCAGCTTGTACCCTTTTTTTCATCCTTGGCAATTAGCAAACACTTTATGCTACTTCAAAAACATAATGAAGTAGCAAACGTGATTTGAAATATTTAAAAACCGTATAACACTGCTTAATCACAGTAAAAAAAAAAAGCGCCATGCTTGTTTCTTTAAAAGGTAACCAGGACCGTTGATTACATTATAATTGAATCATTTATTATTTTCACTGCATATTGCTCCGTAAGATTTCTATAAATAAACCTCTTTTTTTTAAAAAAAAGAAAAAAATCCTTTTTTCTTTCTTCTTTAGTATACAAATATGAACGTCTTTAAATTTAGATCTGGATCTTCCTCAGCAAGTACAAAATCTACAGCTACTTCTATTAATTATGGACCTATTTCAAATGAACCTATCTTGACTGCACCAAAAAACTATCAACCTGCTATGAACCCATCTCTTACTGAAGAACAAAGTCAGAAGATCAAGGATTTGTTAGCGTATATGGATACTATTATTCTTTCAAAAGAAGATGCCTATTATCCTAATGAAAGAGGATTCTTATCTGATGCTACTGCTAATAGATATATGAGAGCTAGAAAATGGGATTTCGAAGTAAAAAAAAAAAAAAAAAAATGTCAAAAAAAACAACAAAAAAATCTAACCCCTTTAAAAAACAAAAAAAAAAGGCTGCGAAAACTATGTTGGAAAAAACTGTTCACTGGAGAAGAGAGTTTAAACCAGAACAGTTGAATGCTGATACTATTAGTAAAGAGGTAATAAATTTAAAAAGAAAGGGGGAATATATAAACTGAATTTTATATATAAAAAGGCAGAAACTGGTAAAATGTATTTCAATGGTTACGATAAAATGGGTAGACCACTTTGGATTATGAAACCTCGATTTGAAAACTCCAAAGATTCTGATGGACAAGTCAATTTTATCGTGTTTTGTTTAGAAAGAGGTATTCGATTAATGCCTGAACATGTTGAAAAGATTTCTATTGTGGTTGATTTCAAGGATTCTAGTATGTCAAATAACCCTACAGTTGGTACTTGCAAAAGGTTTTTAGATATTCTTAGTAATCATTATCCAGAAAGACTTGGTGTTGCATACCTGATTAACTGTAAGTTTTTTTTTTTTTTCTTGATTATAATTCTTTGTTCTAACCTATTTAAAAAGCTCCTTGGTTTTTTACCACAACGTTTAAAATGATTGCACCTTTTATGGACCCTGTTACTAAAGAAAAGATTAGGTTCCTTAGTACTGATGCTAACGTTGATGACCAAGATTTAGCAAAGTCTGATGGTCCTATTGCTTTGGATCAATTGGAAGTTGGATTAGGTGGTCGTTATAATTTTGCTTTCGATATGCCTACTTACTGGAACAGCCTTTTAGAGACTACTGGTAAACCATACAAAGTGATAGAATATAAATAAATTAGAGGGAAGAGGTTTTTTTTAGATTATCCTATACAGTAACAACATTTTATATATTGGATTTTATTGTGAGAGGGGTCGTATATTCTTGAAGTCTTGTTCATAACAGGTTTTTTTTTTTTTAAAAAAAAAAGTGCCAGGTACTACACAGAAAAGTATGTGCAACCATGAAAAAGATTTATATTTGTATTTTTTTTTTTTCGAGTAGCCCTTCATCCTTACCAATAATAATAAAAAAAGGGAAAATGAGTATACCTAATTGGGCTTCTGTCCTTATTGCATTGGGGGCTGTCACAGTTCTTGCAGCATTAGGTGATTACGTTTATACTTCCTTAACTCGCGTACCTTTTAAGCCTGCCGGAAAACACTGTTTTATTACAGGTGGCAGTACTGGTTTAGGTAAAGCTTTAGCTATTGAATTAGCTAAAAGTGGAGCAGACGTGTGTATTGTAGCTAGAAGAGTATCTGAACTTGAGTCTGCTGTAGAAGAAATTAAGGTACCTTATCAATATATATACATGTATTTACTTTACTGACGTATTTTTTTTTTAAAAAAAAGTCTCATTGTACTTCTGAAAACCAAAAAGTTATTTATATCAGTGGTGATGTCACAAGTCAAAAGGATGTCGTTCGTACGTTTGAAGAAGCTAATGTTAAGATGGGTCGTAACCCCGATTTTGTTTGTGCTTGTGCTGGTGCTTCTTATCCCAAGTTTTTCCTTGACCATACTATGGAGGATTTTGAAAAATTAACAACACTTAATTATCTCGGACAAGCTTATGTTGCTCATGTAAGTTAGCTAATACAAATAAAGAAAAAAAAAAAGAAAAGCTGACAGTCTCTTCTTCAAATATATAGCAAGGTGCTCAACGTATGAGAGATTCTAATATTAAAGAAGGTAAGATTGTATTTATTTCTTCCATGTTGGGTATGTTAAGTTTTGCTGGCTGGTCAACTTATGCACCTACCAAGTTTGCTGTACGTGGATTGGCAGATACACTTCGAAACGAATTAAAGAGGTATGATATTGGAGTTCATATCTTTTATCCAGGTGGCATCGAGTCCCCTGGTTTTGATATCGAGAACTTGACTAAACCTGAAGTGACAAAGATTATTGAAGGTGCTAATACTCCTCAAACTGGTGCTGAATGTGCTCAATCACTCATGCATGGATTACGCAAGGGGTATTATATGATTGTGACAGATGCCATTAGTGAAGTACTTCGAGCCGTCACTCGTGGTGTCAGTCCTACAAACAATTTAGTTCTTGATTGGATTTTAGCAGCTATTGGACAGGTAAAAAAAAATATACATATTTTTTATTATAGCGTGTAACTGAATTTATTTTCTATTTAAGCCTATTGGATCTGGTTATGCTTTATACATGGATTATGTTGTTAAGAGTGCAAAGTATTAAGAAGTTGGTTCTTGTTGCTTATTCTTTTTTAAATCTGCAAAACCTAAATTCTTCATATCCTCTGGTTCCATCAAACCACTAATAAGAGAATAATTTTAATAAATCGAAATATACACATGTAATATCATTTTTGCTTACTTGTCCATACGACATTGAAGATAAGCTTGTGAAAATTCTCGACAAAGACCGTTATTGCTTTTATTTTCTTTTAAACACTTGACATATTCCTTCATTGAAATCTTACATTCACCTATAACAATAAAAATAATAATAATATATTAGTAATAGTACATGTATTACGTGGTTTTTTTTTTGTAAATGATTACCGTCATGATCTAAAGGAAAACTTCCTAATAAAGGTGCTTTTCCGGGAGAGGATTCAACATTAGGTGGTCTACCGTAACTCATATTTTAAAGTTTTTTTTTTTTTTTTTGTTTAAAGGCAAGGGGGGCAAAGTTATTTTTTTATTTCAACCCGCATAAAATCCTACAAGCACCCGAAGCTGGGATTGGACCACTCTCGAATAGTCCATCTTTCAAAAAGAGCTTTCTCCTGTGGCATGGTGGTGTCGGCACAAAGGGATATGGTTCACACTTTTTCGATCAACCGTGTAATTTGGCCGTGTATCATTTTTTACCCATTTTTAATCTGCAGAAAAGAAACAAAAAAACAAAAAGGCTAGAGGTAGCAGTTCCAACGAGTCAACGATATGCTATGGGGAATTCTTATAAAATTGTTGGCTCAAAAGTACCCAATTTTATCTGTTGGGAGATTCATTAACTAATATGAATGAGGACAAGTTAAATTCAATACTATTTTCTTGTGGAATAACGAAGCCGATTTATATCAAAAAGGAATTTGGAAATAGGTATGATTTTTAGAGTACAGTCCTCTTCCTGCGCATGAAAGTGAAGTACAAATACTACCGCTATTGAATATGAAAATAAAAATGGCCCTGCTTTCCATGAAAGTAAAAATAGCCAATCTGATAATGATAATAGAAGTGCCATAACTGGACGAAAAAGAAGATTGAGCGAACAATGGGAAGATGATTTAAAAGATAGTATGATTAATTTGAAGTGGCCTATTGAGAAGCGAGAGGAGGAATTGAAAATATTAAAGAAGAAGCTTTTCACACTTGAAAACATTTGGAATGATTATATCGATTACTAAATACAACCATAAGCATAAACATCATGCTTTGTTTATTTTAAGTGCCCGTAATCTGGGGGTTAGAAAATACCACGTAAAAACTTGCTCTAAAGCGTTTCACAATTTTTTTAAAAAAAATCCCCCCCCCCTTTTTCCTTTTAACTTGTGAAAAGAGAATAAATATTAAAAATGTCTTTAGCTCAATGGAGACAATTCAACTTTTTTGATAAACAACAAACAACGGATCCTATAGAAAAAGGAAAAACACCTGCTGTATTTCAGGTAAAAACCTTCTCCATCCTTTTTTTTTTTTTACATAAAAAAAAAGACAGAGTTTCATCTCTTTTTTTCTAAAATATAAATGTAGAAACAAGATATTTCAGTATTTGCAACAGGTCGTGGACACATTGTTTTAGCTGATTCAAAAGGAAATGTGTATATTGTCGATCGATCCTTCAAAACTCAAATGTTTATTGCATATGATGGTGGAAGAGTAACCCACTTGAAGCAGTTGAAACAAAAGAACGTACTTGTAACAGTTGGTGTAAGTTTTGCTATCGTATTCCTTTATATATATATGTGTGTGTGTGTGTACTTAACATGCTCATGTAGGAAGAAGATATTATTTCAGCTATTCCAGTAATCAAATTTTGGGACCTGGATAGTTTAAAACCAACCGAGGGAACTGACGATATCATTGTACCAACATTACTTCGCACCATTCGAATCCAACACGGTGGAAAGACCTATCCTGTAACAACATTTTCTATACTGGAAAACATGTCTCAACTTGCTATTGGATTAGCTAATGGTGTTGTCATTTTAGTACGCGGTGATTTATCCAAAGATAAAACCACAAAGCAAAAAGTTATTTACGAAGGAGAAGAGCCAATTACTGGGCTTGGATTTAGAGAACAAACTAAATCAACTATTTTGTTTATTGTTACCACAAGCAGTATTATGTCGTATAATACCACCGCTGTTAAACCAACCATTGTAAGTCCTTTTTTATTATTATTACTTCTGTGTAGAAAAATAACTTGATAGCGTGTTAGACTATTTTGGATGAACAAGGTTGTGGACTCGGTTGTGCTGTAATGAACGATGCGCAGGAAATGGTAGTTGGACGTGATGAAGCTATTTACTTGTACGATCCAACAGGTAGAGGACCTTGCTTTGCTTATGATACACCTAAATCTTCGTTAACTTGGTTTAAATCAAGTTACCTGGTTATTGTATCGCCACCTGTCACTACATCCACTCATCTATCAAATGGAGCTCGTGCTTCACTTAGCTTTAACCCTAAAAGAACCTCAACCAACGAATTAACAAAGATTGCTATCTTTGATACGGCCAATAAATTTGTCGCGTATGTGGGCACTTTTTTAGGCGGCATTCGTGGTATATTTTGTGAATGGAATTCGATTTGGGTGGTTGGTATGGATGGTAAATTGTATCATTTGGACGAAAAGGATACACCTACCAAATTGGAAATCTTGTTCAAGTTAAATTTGTACGTGTTGGCTATTAATTTGGCTCATATGCAAAAGTATGATGATGCTAGCATTGCAGAAATTTTTAAAAAGTATGGCGATTATTTGTATAATAAAGGTGATTATGATGGCTCCATGGAACAGTATATTAGGACCATTGGGCAACTCGAACCATCTTATGTTATTCGCAAGGTAGTATATATATATACATATAGATCTTTACACAGTAGTGATTCTAAACAACAACAAAAAAATCTATATGTAGTTTTTGGATGCGCAAAGAATTTATAATTTAACAAATTATCTTCAAGAATTACATTCTAAGGGGTTAGCTAATGCTGATCATACCACCCTCTTGTTAAACTGTTATACCAAACTTAAAGACGTATCTAGACTTGATCAGTTTATCAAGACAGATACAGACTTGAATTTTGATTTGGAAACTGCGATTAGTGTTTGTCGTCAAGCAGGTTACTTTGAACACGCAGTTTATTTAGCTGAAAAGTATCAAGAACATGACATGTACCTGGATATTGTAATTGAAGATATCAAGAATTACGAAACCGCTTTAAATTATATCAAGAAGCTTGGACCTTATGAAGCGGATCGTAATCTTCAAAAGTATAGTAAAACTTTATTAACTCATTTACCTCATGAAACTACGCAATTGTTAATTGAACTCTGTACTGGTGTGCTTCCTTTGGCTACAATTAATAATAATTCAGCAGTATTGGGCTCTGGATTTAAATCACCTACGCCTAGTGATAACAATACAAAGGCACTTTCCAATTTACCGTTTAGCGCTGCAGAAACTGGATCCATATTTTCGGATCAAAGTGGACCCACTTTACATAACGGTAGTAACCATCATACGCCTACGCTGAGCCGAATGGCTCAAACCAAGAATGCAGCAGGACGATTAAGTTATCACCCACCTTCTTCCCGTAAATTTATGCCGGCGTTTGTTGATAGACCCGATTGTTTAACTACGTTCTTGGAAACTGTATTTGAAAAGCTTTGGGGTTTTTCTTCTTCCGGTAATGCATCACCTACCTCTGAGGCCACAGTTATTTCACCTTCCAGTAACAAAAATGCAGAGTTAAATAAATTGGGTGAAAAGAGTTGGTCGTTACAGGAGCAAGAAGAAAGAAAGACAATTTGGAATACGTTGTTGGAACTTTATTTAATGGACGATATGGAATCGACAAAGGAGCCTACTGGGCCTCGTGAAAGACAAAAGAGAAAAAGAGAGTTTAGACAAAAGGCTTTGACGTTGTTGCAGGATGAGTCTGTGCAGTATGATACAAATCAGGCACTAGTGTTGTGTCAGTTAAAGCAGTTTGATGAAGGAATTGTTTATTTGTATGAAAAAACGGGTATGTATACTGATATATTGCGTCATTGGATGGACAAGGGTCAAACGGATCGTGTTATTGAAGGTGTTAGACGATACGGGTAAAAATGCTTTTTTTTTAAAAAAAAAAAATATGTTCTTATTCTAATATTTTTATATTTTATAGACCTAAAGATCCTTCATTGTACCCAATGGTGCTCACATACTTTTCTTCTACACCTGAAGTCATGGCTAAATCAACACAAGAATTACATTCTGTTATGAAACACATTGATGAAAAGGATTTACTTCCTCCTATCCAAGTAGTTCAAGCTTTATCAAGATCTAATGTAGCCACCATTGGTTTACTTAAAGGATATATTGGTAAAAAGATTGAACACGAACGCCGTGAATTAAAACAAAATGAAGAACTGATTGGAAATTATCGCGAGGAAACTGATAAGAGAAGAAAGGAAATTGAAGAATTGCAGACGAGTGCTCGTATCTTTCAAGTTCAAAAGTGTACAGGGTGTGGAGGTACTTTGGATCTTCCTGCTATTCACTTTTTATGCAGACATTCTTACCATCAAAGGTATAGTGGTATATATCCAAAGTAGTTATTTATTTTATACTTATATATGTTTTTTTCGGTAGATGCTTGGGTGATAATGACAGAGAGTGTCCTGACTGTGCTATCCAACACCGTATGATTAGTGAAATTAGAAGAACTCAAGAAGCAAACGCAGATAGACATGATTTGTTCTTTGATCAACTTGATCATGAAGATGATGGTTTTGATGTTATTGCTGATTACTTTTCTAAAAATACCATGGCTTTTGCCAAACTCATTGATTAAAAGTAAAAATTTTTACCTTTAATAGGTTAAGAATTTTTTTTTAGCACTTGACACAAATAACGTGTCTTCATATGACACACAGCCTGAATTGATATCAATATGGTTTAAGCACATGGCCACTATATAAAAGTATTGTATTTATTAAGATATAAAAAAAATAAGTAGACACAAAAAAGTGTTTCGACTGTTTCAAAACCAAAAATGAGAAGGGAGGGAGGTCAGTAATAATAGTTCATCGTGGAAGGATGAAAGTACGAAGGATATTGCGGCATAGGATAATTATTATAGTAATTATTATAGTACATTGGGCTTGTACTGTACATGCCATTGTATAAACCGTTATTATAATACCCGTAACGATTCTGATACTCGTTTTTTTTTTTAAAAAAAAATTAATTTTATATTTTTTTATAGCTTAATATATACCTACCTGTGAATCATAAGGATTCATGCCGAAATTGTTATAGTATCCACCGTAACGGTAAGCATTAAAAAGCTGTTGCCGTAAGAAAGGATCTTGTAAGTAACTTTGATTTATACCCATGAGAAAAATTGTATTGTAAGGAAGAGAAACAAAAAAAAATTAGTCTGTCTGATCGTAGCTAATATACGCTGCAGCTGGAAACTTTTGTGATTTTCGGAAACTATGAGTAGACAACAGCTGACCACTTTGTTAGTGGTACAATCCAACTAAAAAAAAATACCAACTGGCACGACAAGTAATCAAAAATAATTGATAACGCAAAAAATGCATTTCGTGTAACTTCAGTACTGAATTCTAATTGTAGAGATTAAATCACCTCTTAAATAACGGAGGAATAAGTAAATCGGCATAATTATAACAACCGTTGTTTGCGTCATCTGTATACATTATATATAAAGTTTCTTTTTTTTTTCTCACTCGCTTTTTTTTTTGTACTCAAAAGTATAATGTCAATAAATTTACAAAAGTGTCTTAGAGAAAGAAGAATATTTGGATCAAGTCCAAATATACCTTATGGATATAGTGAACGATCGTTTAGTGAGTTCATGTGTTATATAAAGTGAAAGCTAAAAAAAAAAAACTTTGATTGACTTTTTGTTGTTGTCGTTGTAGGTGAACGAGTTTATGCTGATAGATATCTGATATCACAATTGACATGCGAAAGAGAGCTGTCTGGACATACTGGATGTGTTAATACACTAGAGTAAAGTATTTGATAAATATAATTTTATACAGTAAAGCACTAACATTAAAAAAAAAATAGTTGGTCCTTGGGAGGCGATAAATTGTTATCTGGGTCAGATGATAAAAAGTTAAATATCTATAAACCTTTTGAAGATTATAAAATAGCTACAGTCATCAATACAGGTAAACTTTTTCTTCTTTTTTTTTAATTGGTAACTAAAAAAAATATCCTCTTTTTAAAGGTCATCGTGCCAATATCTTTTCTGCTAAATTCATGCCACAGACTTCAGATAACGTCATTATTTCAGGTGCCGGCGATTCAGAAATACGAATATTTGATTTGCGAAATATAGATTCACCATTGTTCTCAATGTATGTTTGCCATAGTGATCAAGTAAAGAAAATATGTGTATATGATAATAATCCAAATGAGTTTTTAACTTGTTCACAAGATGGTAAGGTAAAAAAAAGAAAAAAAAAAAAAAGAGCTAGAAAAAAAAAATGAGTATAAAAAATGAGCTTGTAGTTTATTTATCCATTTTTTTTATATGCGTATAGGTACTGTGAGAAGCTTTGATCTTCGAGTACCTCACGTCTGCTCACCACACTCTGTACGATCCTTCCTTACTGCTCGTAAAAAACCGGCTAAACAATTTCCTATACCAGAAGGCCGCGACATCCGTCACGGCTGTCCAAATCCCATCCTGGACTATAGTCGATACAATATAGAATTAAATAGTATGGCCATTAATAAGTTATTCCCACATTATTTTGCTGTGTCGGGCATGAACGATTATATTTATCTGCATGATAGAAGAATGATGCCGGCGAATTATACGCAGTTTGGGTATAATGATCTATTAGATACCTTAAAATGTATCAAACGATTTTCGCCAACACTGGATGGGTTTAGTAGACCTAATAAGCATATTACTGCGTGTAAGTTTAGTGATTCTAATGGATATGAAGTAAGGCTTTTTTTTATATGTATATAAAATAGTTATTTTTTTTTTTAACTTTTAGACGTAGTTAATTGGAAGTTGGTCTTCAGATGATATATATTTATTCAATATTAACGATTCGCCTGCCCAATCATCCAACAACTCCGTAACAGCAAGTTCAAAACGTAAGAATAGTGGTAACGACGAAAGTGATAGTCATTCTATTGTATCTGCCAGTTCAATATCGACCGATCCTCCTAATTCAGACGGAACGCCTTCTGCGTATGAACTAGACGTGTTGAAAGTAAAATCATTATGGTCTAGAGCCATTGATCAGTATTTGGCAAATGATTTTAATAGTGTGATTGAAACGATAGATGAATTGATACTGTGTATTACGTCTAGAGAAAATTGGAATTTACATGATATAAACTTATTAAAGGCCTGTGCATATTTTGTTCGCGCTGCAGCGATGACAATACGATTAAATCAAGGTCAGACAATGTATACCAATGATCAAATTAGTCGAGTGGTGGATCAGGCCCAATCGCTTTTGAATACTGGCTGGAAAAGTTCTTGGTGCATGGCGGTTGGGTATTGGTTATTAGGCGGAGGAAATAATGACGATGGGTTTGATAAACGACAGTATTATATTGCTAAATGTTTGGAGTATGCTAGGAAAGCAAGAAACGGGTTTCGAGAATTTATTGAGTATAGAAACTCGCGAACTTCTTCGTCGAATGATGCACAAAGAACTAATGAAATTCCACTTAGTGAAGAAGCATATAAAAAAATGCTCGATGGATTTTCGCAGGATGTTGAATTGGTTTGTGTACGTAATGGATATATAGGAAACACCTTCAATATATCACTCGAAGAAGGATCTGAACAACAGGTCGATTGGATAAAGTTTATGTTTGTAAATAATGTAGATGATGATATGATACGTGAATGTACTTTTCGCTCTATATTTCCGCAACGCGACTCTCCTATGGCTGAACCAAGTCATACAGATATTTCTTCATCGTCCGATGTATCTTCTGATGATATAGAGGAGGATTATGATGATGATGAATTGTCTGAAACGCCGATGGAAGAGGAAGAATCATTGTATACGCAAATTATGAGTAGACAGATTATGGATATCTATCGACGTGGAAATGAAATCGACAGTGATGAAGATGATTCCGACTTTGGTTTGGAAACAATCAATATATTACATGAGAACATGAATTATCCTTCGTTTGATACTGATGTCGGTGTAGTCAAACCTCGTATGAAATATTCGGGACATTGTAATATTGAAACGGTAAAAGATGTAGATTTTTTTGGGTTACGTGACGAGTATATTGCATCGGGAAGTGATAACGGTTATGTGTTTATTTGGGATAAAAAAACTGGAAAAATCGTTCAGATATTACATGGTGATGAGGATGTGGTTAACGTGACAAAGGGACATCCGTTTTTACCAATCATGGCTGTCTCAGGTATCGATTCTACAGTTAAAATATTTAAACCGACTTCTAGATTACCTACAACTCAACGTCAACTGGAACCCGATAATCCAAACTCTCATTCGACCTCTTCTCGTTTATATGATGAAGAGGATATTGTGTCTTCTAACAGAGAAAGTAATAGAAGTATAGGCGATGATGTTTATATGACAAGAAGTGTGTATGCTGCTTTTTTGAGAATGGAAAGACAGCGAAGGTTACTTGTGGTCAATGGTATTCTAGATGAGGAAGAAGCTGAGGTAGATAGAGCGCTTACTGTATTAGGTGAAGATTTTGAAGATAGTAGTAGTGAAAGTATATAAAATAAATGAAATCGCTGTTCCAATGCAAATGGTGTTGTCATTGGGTGTTTAATGCAAACTTGGGGGACTTTTTTTATGTATATATTATTGTTGGGATTTATCCCTCCTTTATTTCTTCTCTCTCTCTCTCCCTCTCTCTCTCTCTCTCTCTCTCTCTCAAATACATATACAATTAGCATGAGTGATTTAAACTGGTGTACTTACTGCGATAATGCAATCGCTAGAACATCTGTAAGGATATACTAAATCATCATAAAAACTAGACATACTTATCTTTCTCCTATAGAACGATCTCTATTGCTCGCAAGACTGCTTAAAATTAGATACACTTTCTTTAGTAAACTATCAAGACTTTTTTAAAAATACCTTTGATTGTAAACTAAGACTCTGCTATAAATCAAATCAAAATTTAAAATCAAGCATATTTTTTATTTAGTACAATAAATATGTCAAATATTTTTTTACAGGTACAATAAAAGTATAGAAATGCGACAATTCCTCTTTTTTTTTTTTATCTCAATGACCATTCATCGCTTGTTTTTCTACGTTTTCTGTATGAAGCAGATGATAATATAGAACACGATGATGATGATTGAGAAGTAAGCTGTAATGGGTGAAGTGCATTATCACTTTGAGATAAAATAGAAGGGTGACTTTTACTACGTCTACGTCTTATAAAAGTTAGTTTACGAGGAGGAGGCGGTATATCAGACGCATCTTCTTCTACTATGGTAGGATGCTGTTCTGCGTTATGTTTCAGTGTAACTGATGATGAGGTAGAAAACATTCTTCGACGAGTTATAGCGACTTTTCTAGACATCTCTTGCTGTTTCATTATATCTTGGTTTAAACAGGCTTGCCAGGATTCCATGGTTACGAAATCTCCAAGTTGAATAAAGACATCATGCACGTCTTGGCCATGGATTTTTAAAACGTACTCTTCAGGTTTGGAAGAGTAGACAGATGCGTGAGTGTATGATATCATGGTGCCTTTTTTAGATTCGGTCTGTAAAAATATGTAAGTACAATGTTGTTGACATAACATTATTTATATACTACCGAATAATATGATATATAGCCTAGTCTTGGAAATATCATTAATCTTCGCATTTTCCATTGTGTTAAAAAAGGAAAGTATCGAAATGACTTTCTAACTGGCAAATCACCCTTTTTTTTTTTTATGTTATGTTTATAAACAAATACTAAATATATAATAAATACCTCTTGTACCTCCACATATACGTTTGTATTATCGTATCTATTGTTCGATTCAATTGTCGTATCATTACTCATTTCTCTTTCATCAGCAGAGTATGACCTAGTGATAACAGCCATGCCACCCGTCTGTTCAAATAATAAAGATGATGTATAGGGTTGACCTTCTGCGTTATTTCTTTTATTGGACTTTAAAAAAGAGTGTGCTGTCTCAGCATCGGCAGTCATTGTTTGTTGCGTGTTTTCCGAGCAGTTCGAATAGTTACGGTTTTGCTTTGTTGAAGAAACAAATGCTCGTTTCCATTGTTTATAAAATACATATACTTTGGGTATAAATAATATTGCAAATGAAAATGTCGTGGCCCATAGCGCTGCTACTGCACCAAAGTAAAACTTTATATAGTAGTTTGGTAATGGGTTTACCATGACTGTAAATCCAACAATAGCCGAAAATAATATATTACTAATTAAACAGTGAGTTATTTATTTCTTTTTTTTTAGACGCAAGTTGTGTGATGTAAATATTAAAACTTACTAAACAGAAATACCCATTTGTTTACATTCGTTAAAGTGATCATAACTTTTACCTGCTGATCTCGTCTTATAGGCTAAAAAAGTCGCAAATGTTAACATGGCTGCTGCGTAACATGTTCCGACAGTTAGAAAAACCGTTTTACTAGCAGATGACTCGGCTTCGCAAATCCAATAATGAGATGTTGGATTCAATTTTACTAATTTTGGGACTGGTTGAATAATAACAAGTCCAATAATTAAAATTACCTAATGACATTATTTTATTTTTTTTGCTGTAAAAAAAGCTTAATGATTTTTTTTTAAAAAAAAAGTTGTGCTTACCATATCAGCTATAACTATAATTGAGGTTGAACCCATCAGTTTAGAATCTGTAATCACTTTTCGAGATATAAAGATGTTATTGAATATACGATAGATGCGATAATTTTTAGCAATCAGGTTTCTATAGTATTGTATTTTAGTTTTGTATACATGTATATATATTAAGAAGAGTATTACCCCAATACCAATAAATATCCAAGTGTAAAAGATATAGGTATGATAAAACAGGTTGCTCTAGTAGGTATACCAATCATAAATATAACGGTCGCGTAAGTAAAAAGAAAACCAATTAATTCCAGGCAACAGAATAAAGGACTACTATTACTGCTTAAAAAAAATACAAGTATATAAAAGAAGAGTTTTTTTTTTTTTACCTTGATGCTCGAAATATCTCATGCTTACGATATAATACTACTAGGAATAATACTAGAAGAGAAAGCAGCATACATGATCCAGTAAATGCTAATATTATTTGTGAAACAGGGTTTGAAAAATCTGGGTTTAATGCTTTGCTAGGCGGTGAGTCGTCTGGAGGCTACTAGAAATAATAAGAAAAGTTATATTACTGGTCATCTACTATACTTTCACTTTATTATGTAGTTTTTGATACCTGAAAGGAACCATCATGGAACATGGGTAATCTAGTCAGTTCTAAATTTCCTGCTATACTATGACCTATAGACACTCGATTTCCGTATTGAATATTATATATATGATGGTTACTAAAAAAAAATTTAATTAAGGGTATTATAGAATTATATCAAAATTACCCTCTGGTTAGATCTCCATTGCTATCGTAATGTAAAGGGCCATCAGGGCTTATATAGCCTGTATCAAAGGTCAAAGGAGTCATGGAAGGTCCCAGCGATCGATTTGACAACATTTCTAAACCAAGTGTATGGTTTCCTAAAGTTGATAGGGTTCGATTAAAGCCTCTTGCCATTGTCATCATACATGAATATGCAGGTCTATATATTTGTATTAGTTTATACCGCTTCAAAATAAACAAGAAAGTATACCCTTCATTGGTCGTGACATTTCTTCTACCTGCATAAGGATACCTATTTGAGGTAATTAGAGAAAAATATTTTAAATATAACAAAGGTTATTACTTACACCATGGGATCAAGCTTTGTCCAGTCATCAAGGAAAGCTTCAAATGGTGGGTATCCGTAAAGAGACATCTTCATATCAAATAAAAATAATCCGTCCAATGATTTATTGTTATCTAATTCTTGCATCCCGTTTAATAAATTTGGAGAATTATCGTCCATTAACAACCAAACATATTGACTTGATATCAGGTTCAGTTTGGCAGCTTCCGTCATTAGTTTAACTTGATCGTTTCCGGTAACTCCTACCAAGATAATTCTCATTTCACTCGAGCTCACAAAATGGAGTAGGTCGGCTATATTGTCGGGAAAATAAGGTTGATGTCCCACTACATTCATATGCTTATAACTAGCCAAGTTCGTGACCTTTTGATAAACTAATATATATAAAAAAAGGTTAGATCATATTAATGGTAATATTTTTCTTTTTTATTATTGTTACATTGTTGACCAAGTAAATCATTAGAATATATAACACCGATGTTTATCCAATTTTGACTTGAGACAAAATCAAGCATAACATCAGCTAATATTGTCTTTGTTGGAATTGTACGATAAAAGTATCTGTACTGACTTTTATCAGAGAATCCAACTAGCATATAAACACATGTAAATGTTTTTATTTTTTAAAAAAAAGTAGAAACTTACTAGCGTTAGCAGTAAATGAACATTGAGGAATTTCTAATGTACTTGTCATCAAAGCACTGAGAGTAGTCCAAGAACTAGATATATCACCAATTACAGCAATCACACCTTGCTGAAGTAAAGTTACGGAAGCATAAACGGCTTCTGTAACAGCTCCTTGATCTCCGGCATCTTCATTCGGAAAAGAATCTTTTTGGACCAACGTAATATAAGCTCCTGGTATCATATTTTGTTGATTTATTGCGTTTACTGCCATTCTTATAGCTGATGCACCTCTACATATAATAGCGGTGAATTTTTTTTTAATAAAAAGAATCTATAACGGTGCTTTTTTTTTTTTTTTTTAAAAAAAAAAAAAAAAAAAAAAAAAGGACATGTATTTTCACGTACTTACCCCCATACAATCTCTGCTGTCAAATTATCATTCTTTTGACTAAAGGGTAATAGAACTCCTACCTATCATTTTTTTTTTCTTAGAATAGTTTAATTTTTTTTTTTGAAACCACAAGATTACTTTAAGTTCTGTAAGACCAGATGTATTATATCTAGGGGTTATAACGACAGTATCGTTGTCGATTTGATTGATTATGTTTAAGGTATCGTACTGAATATGTCTTCCAAATGCAATAGTAATATTCGAATCAGTAGTGATTATTTCATTTGACATTATATTATTTAAAATATGTAGCTTTTATTTTATTTTTTTATTTTATTTTGGGAGCGGATATAAAGAGAGAGAGAGAGAGAAAGGTATACTACAAAGTGGTATTATATACAGCAATGAATAATTCATGCAACTAACTACATTTAATTATATATGGTGGGGAAACAGTTTGTTTTTAAAGACAACAAAATCAAGCTGATTTTGTTATGATTTTGATATAAATCGATAGACTTTGTTTTGAGATATCACGGGTATGATAGAATTTATAGTAGAGCGGAAGCCACTAAAAACCCAGGAAATTAGTAGAAAATAAAAAAAAAGGGGGGGTTATGTTATTTACTTTTGAAGGGCGCACCAAGAGTAATGATTTGTAGTTGAAAGATTTGCACTACAGACTGGACAAACTCCGTTTGATGCCATGGTGATAAAAAAAAAGGGTAATAAAAAAAGAAAGTAAAAAATAATGATAATAAAAAAAAGCGTTTTTTAAATACTTTTTTTTTTTTTTTTTTTTTTTTTTTTTTTGCAAACACATCAAGTCAAACGCAAAAAAGGGGAATTATTGTTGTACATAAACAAAACAAAAACAAATATTAAATAATGATTATTAAATTATTACAATTTTATTTTATTTTATTCTTTCATATTCTATCGCACATGTAACCTTTTATCCAAATTAAATACCCATTCTTCATTAATAGCGGGATAAATTTTATCTAATAAATTAAATTGTTCTTGTTTCTTTCGTTTGATTTCTTGATAGATAGCGTCTGAATAATTTGTGGTAAGATTGGCAGAGTTTTTCTGTTTCTCATCTGTCCATCCCTGTAATAATGCGGTCGTAACTGGAATTGAAAACGGTAATAAATATTTTGAGTTTCTTTTTTCTTCTCCTTCATCGTGTAGATCATCTACATCGTCCAATTGTTGCACCATAGTACTGTTAAGTGATAGCATCTCTTCTGATGATAATCTTTTTTTATTGGTAGTCGTTGTCAATAAACAATTTAAACTAGAGATACTAGTTGGTCTTCCTGTAGGTAGATTATTACTAAGATCGATACTTCCTGATCTTTGAACCATACCACTACTATTACTGCTGCTACTATTCCTTCTACTGTTACTTACCATCGCAAGTTGCTGTTGATGATCAAATGCCATTTGATTCGCTAATTGTTCAACACTCTCCGGTAATTTAACTTCAGATACTTCATATCTGTAAGTTTGAACACATCTCTTTACTTGTAACGGGTTTAATTTATCAAAGGTTTGTATGGTCGAACTGAACAAAACGATATCGTTCATTTGTGAAAGACATTGTAATAACTGTAATAACTGAATCAAGGGCTCAAATGCACTGTAGAGACTAGCAGGTAAATGACTGGCGCGTACCCATTCTTCTATTCCAGACAAGTTCATACGTAACTGTAGTGCTTTGGATCTGCACAGATATTTTTTATAGGTTAATACACGATTGAATAACTCGCAAGAAAGATAATGAAAGAATTGTGCCATGGCCTGAATGACGATAGCAGGAGGTACATGGTATGCTTGTAAAGTAGATTGAATTTGAGTTAATAATTTAGTGATGGATTGAGGAGAGGAAGATGAATCAATGGAAGTTTGAGAAGAAGAAAAATCCATCGAAGATTTTCTTTCGACAGATGATATGGTATCAGTTGACCTCCTACTACCGTTACTTCTTCTAAAAAATCGCTGCCAATCATCTACAAAATCTACTTGTTCTACCTCTTGAATTGATTCATAATCTAGCATGGATGCATCTAGTATCTTTTCAAGTTTCTTTTGAGATTCAGTAACGAAAAACGCATATGCTTCAGCAATCAATTCAGATAAGGTTTCTTGTGATTCATGTGTAGAAATAGACAGTCCCGGATCCTTTTTTAAATAACTTGATAATTGACACATATTAGCTATCCAATAAGCCAAAGATTGTGTATCACGATAAGCATACTATATATAATTTAGTTTTATATATAAATATATATATATATATATATAAATACCTACCTTTATAATTTTTGAAAGTTTCGCGGCTACAGTTCTTAACAACAAGTTTAATAACTCACGACTAGAACAATAATAAGCAAACCGAGTACTTAAGAAGATAATGTTTGCAGGCTGCCAGAGCTCATTGCTTAATTGAGTTTTGTTCATTAATGATTTGATATCAGTTACAGTTAAGGCCTGTTCTACAATAAAGCTTAAATCTTCTTGACTAAATACAAACATTTGATCAGGTAAACATTGGTTCCAAGAAAACGTATTGGACGATTTGATAGAGGTCTCCCATCGTTTCATGTCTTCTTCTTCTTCCATTGTATCTTCGGCTGCGATAAGGGTATTAAGAGCGTTTTCTTTATTACGTTGCTCTTGTTGCGGCGTGGTGATGGCTTTGGTTAATTGACTAAAATCAGGTGGGGATAATGGGCTGGCGATAGGCGCCGATTTTCTTCTGGGATCTACAGCTGCTGAACGCGAGTTCTTTAAAAAGTGGCTGTATCCATCTACTGAGGTCTGATAAAAATGTTCAATATTACCTGCAGAATTATCGTTACTCTTTCTACGGCTGTTCTCATCTGTAGGGTCTACCTGCGTCTTTTCAGTACTGATGATTTGAGTTGGTTTAGTAAGAGGAGGAGTTCCTAATAATTCTTTCACAGTATCTGAGGTTGGATAACTGTAGATGGATCTACCGCGTCTTGTTTGTAAAGTTTTTTTTGCACCTCGAGATAATAATTTTTGGACTATTTCGGTTTGGTAACTATTAATTGCCCACATAAGTGCTGTCCAACCCTCTGTGTAAAAAAATAAAAAAGGAATTAATGGGAAAACTCCATCATGCCGGAAATTCAAAAAAAAGGGGATGTGCTACTTACTTTTATCTTGTTGATTAATTTTAATGGAAGGATGACTTAGTAATAAATCTAAACATTGAAGATGACCAAAATAAGAAGCATACATTAAGCATGTAATACCCGTCTTTTTATCATCTGTACAGTTTATATCGATATCTTGTATAGAATCCAACATCTGTTGCATGGTTTCGAGGTCTCCGATCGAGGCGGCGCGAGTCAACCATTTAGAAATAAGACGTCTTCGGAGTTCTGTGTTCCCTTGACTTATTATGGGAGTAGCAGTAATATGGTCCAGAGCAGTTTTAAAATAAATTGCATGACTATGATATGCTTCCATGTCAATCTCTTCTTCCTCTGGTTCGATAGATTTTTTTGTTGTTGTGGATGAATATGATGATGATAATTGATTTTGTAACTGAGTCGGATTTATAGATGAAGGTACCTTGGGTTGTATTACTACCGAGGTAGGTTGTGAAGAAAGTCGGACCTCTTTCCGATGGTTATTTTGTGTTGCAGTAGATGGTACATTGGAAGAAGAAAGGGGAGGAGAGTTTAATAAGTTTGAACGTTGTGATGGTGCTGGTATAATATGTCTTGGAGATAATTGTTGTTTTTGTGGAGATAAAATATAAGTAGGATAATTGG
Source organism: Thamnidium elegans (assembly GCA_025201345.1). Lineage (NCBI taxonomy): Eukaryota > Fungi > Mucoromycota > Mucoromycetes > Mucorales > Mucoraceae > Thamnidium > Thamnidium elegans. The sequence continues at coordinate 115,943 of JAIXMG010000045.1, forward strand.
ATGATGATGGAGGAGGAGTTACAGGTGTAGCAGCATTATTATTGGTAGCAGTTTTATTGTTAGATAATTGAGAAAGCATACTGGAGAATTGTTGAAAACTATCTGCTATTTTAGATGATAATTCTTCTGGGCTCAAACTTGCATTACTTGCGGCAGATAATGGTAGAGGAGGTACATTATTAGGTGTTTGAAGACGACGGTGTCTATTAGCTGTAGTTGCAGAACTATTTCTTCTCATCATATCTCCATGTGTTGTATTTGTGTTAATTGATAAAGCAGATAAAGATCTTTGAGATGATAGCATAGGTCTTCGGGAAGCAATTGAGGGTGGTTTTGGTGAACCTAAAGCAGCAATTCTTGAAGAGTCCATTATATTTATATCAAAAAATTAAGGGTGAAAAAAAAAAAAAAAAAAAAAAAAAAAAAAAAGATAGAAGGTAGGGTAATTCTTCTTTTACTTTAGGGAATAGTAGGCCGATAATATGGTAATAAAAAAGGAGAACTTGAAGGTAAAAGGAGAAAGGGGGGAAAGAAGAGAGGGGAAAAAAGAGAAGGAAAATTAAGTGAACTCTTTTATTTGGTGTTGGTTACACTGCCATTTTAATTGAGTTACAAAAAAACAGAACTTAATTTTGTTAACAAGTCCCTGCGCAACTTTTTTCATGTTGCTAGGATCTACACACACGATGTTGTCTAAACAGATATATATATATATAAAAAGACATCATTTGACATTTTAAAAGGTGTGTACTTATAAAGTTTAGAGAAACCCATTACTTATTTAATATTTGTCTGTATGCAATGTATAATGCCATATATGTAGTCCTCCTAAAATCGTTAATCACACTTTTTTAGTATAATAAAGCCACAGCAGTAAATTACAGTGTGTGGGTAATATCACTTGTATTTTTTCCCCTTCTAATTTTCCCTTTGCGATAAAACTTTTCGAGATAACAATAATACGCCTTCATACATACAACAATAACAATAAAAGAAGAGCCCCTTCTCATCATTAAATATAGATTTTTTTTTTGAAGAAGAAGAATAAAATTAACTTTCACGTTGTTTTCCCTTTTTTGGATAAACTAAAATTTTATAGTGACCAATGCCCAGCTCTTTCTCTTTCTTTTTTACCCATCAGCATATAAAAAGAAAGTATATTGTAGCTTCAATTAAGAAACACATCCATTTTAATGCATCCATTTTAATGTATGTGTTTACATATACAGAAAACCTCGAGTACTAGGGGAAAAAAAACGCTAATATAAACATCATCATGCTGGATTCCCACAGTCCTAATAAATAACGACGATCGTCACTAATAACTTTTTACTATGACTGCCCCTTGATACATTTACCTGAAAACTATAAAAAACAATATATTAGAGTGTGGCGCCAGGAAAAAAAAACAGATTGATTAAAAAGGGAATAGGCTTTTATTTGCAATATGGGTAACGAGTATATAAACAATATGACGTGTATTCGCAATAGAGAGAGAATAGCTTTATAATACAATGCTTGAGTGAATAACTCGTAATGATAGGTAAATGAGAGTATGGGGTGTTTTTTGTTTGTTTGTATTGTGATGATTTATGCAAATTTTACTGTCTTTTTTCTTGTATCACCACCGAAGTAGCGTTGAGCTTTACGTTCATGTAACTTTTCTCTGTTGATACGACGAGGCTTAATTTGTTTTGTTGTTCTTTTGATTGCGTCATTACTGATAGTACATAATTTACGAAGGTTTACTGACACAATAGCGCTACTAAACTCTTCCCAAGAGGAAGGAATTTTACTTAATACTTGTAAAACGTCCCCCCCAAGAAATAAACTATTATATACTTCTTCTGGGAAGGGTAACGTCTTATTTTTTGTTTTCAATGAGAGTTGCCTATATAAACATTCTTCCATGTACTTATATACATCAGCATGAATATTGGAAATAAACTGATGAATTAAAACATGATCTGAATGCAATGATAATGCTTTACATGCCGCAACATAAGGTTGGAATCGATCATAGAACCTTTCAAAGCTTTCCCGTGGACCTTGTCTGTATCTTGCAAGAGCTTCGTTGATTGTCTTTTTTGAAGTACAAGACTCAAATCCAAGTTGATGCTTCATAATTGCTTGTGTACTTGACCAAGGTAAACCTTCATACAAACGCTTCTTAAACCACATATATAATTCAATGTGTTTGTCTCTTACACTTTTAAAACATATTTCCATGAGTCCGTACCAGTGATTTTCAATATTTAAGTTAGATTGTTTAATATGAAACTCAAAGTCATCCAGGAATTTTTTAACCAGTAATCCTTCAGTAACAATTTCAGGAACAGAAAGCTGGGTCATTTGAAGTGTACTTTTATAGATGCAACCAGTAAAAGTGATTTCGGGTAACTTGTAAGATCTTACGCTTGTATCACAATGACTAGTCCAGAAGCCATTAGTGCTACTGTTACTAAAAGCGGGGAATAGACGTCGATTATCATTATTTCCTTTGTTCTTTGTTTTATAGAGATCTTGACTGTTGTGGGTATTCGTACTATGCTGTTGGGAAATATTATTTGCTTGATCGAACATAACATCATCTATACGAACGATGCTATATCCTTCATTTCCCAATACGAGAGGAGATCCGATAGAGGCACATTCATCAGAAGATGGAGAAAAGGGGTCTTCATGATTAAGTGGCGGTGGTGGTGGGGTAGACTGACGTCTTTCAGACTTTATCCAGTTAGTAAAGTCTGCGAAAGCTGCTTGAATAGACCCCGAACACTCATCTATTGCTTGTTGAATAGACTGTTCAATACACAGCTCTGAGTTATTTGACATCTAATAAAAACTTTAAAGAAAAAGAAGAGAATAGTTAAAATTTAACAGTGCTTTTATAGTTTTTCGAATTTAAACTCCTGTTGACAAGTGAAGTATGATTGGTGTAATTTATTTATTTAGACTTATGCAACAAATCAACAACAATAACTATGAAAAAAGATTTTATTAGTTTCCGGATCTTTCCTTATCTTACTACCATAGCTACCCATACAGATATTACTGACTTTTACTTGATTTGTATATACCTGTTTTTGTTGCACAAAGAAAGAAGAACAAAATGTTACAAACAAACATCCCTTTTGAGTGAATAATATCAAACCCAGACAGTCAAAGACTTGCCTAGTTCTTTCCACAGGAAGTTTCTAGTCCTGAATAGTCGAAAACTAGACCTGTTCTATCTATATAATTGATTCAATTGGTTCTTCGCTACCTTAATATTGTGACCACCTTACAAAAAGCGAACACCAGTAATAACCAAGAAAAGCTATTCTGGTGCAGTTAAAACAACTACGATGTAAGCAAAAGTATTCTCTTTTCGTGATATACACATATATAAAAAATGATCCAACTATTTAACAGTCGATTTTTAATCAAAAAAGAATATATCATCCCACTCCTTTGTAACTGCTGTCTTTTTTTTTTTTTTCTTGTGTCAAAAACATGTAAATTTTATGTGTTTCACGTATGCTAAAAGAAAAGTGATTAGTAAATGGATTACTCCAAAAAAGAACATAGCAAACCGCTTTGTATAATTTGACAACAATTGTCGTTCTCTTTTTACTGAAAACAGCAAAAAAAGTTATATCTCGCAATTAAAATTATTTTTAAGCTTACTTCAGCATATTCATGCGTGTCTGACATGTGAGAATGTCAAATGATTTATGCCAAAACACACATAAAAAGTTGCTAATTAGTTAGTAATACAAACAAGAAGTATACTCGTTTATTTATTGTTGCCCAGAAGAAAAAAAAGAAGGTTGCCGACCACAGTTACCCTATTCAGCATGTATATATCGCAAACAAAACTTAACAAAAATAGACTCGATTAATATAAATATATACAATTACATTTCTTTTTTTATTTGATGTTGTTATACTAAAAAATCTACTTTTCTTCCGTACACTTTTTTTTTTTTTTTTTACTTTTTAAAGCTCTATAATAAACAACATGTATATATATGTATATAAAAAAAAAAAGATGAGGGGGATCTAAAAAGTACAAATAAAAGTGATAGGGAGTTTGTTGTCGTTGTTATTGCTGTTGTTGAGGTATTATTATTATTATTTTAAGCAACAACTTCGGGAGCTTTGTAAGAATAATCCCAACCGTGTGTAGATGGTGTTTCAGTAGGAATCTTTGCTTGCTTAGGATATGTAATGTGTCGACTCTTTACAAGAGCACCCTTGAAAAGTTTGTCGCTAGTCTTTTCTAATTCGTTCATGGCAGCATTCATGGCTCTAAATTGAAGTTCGAGAGAACGCTCTCTTTGCTCTCTAAGACGCATACGATGAAGTTTCCAAGCACGTTCGATAGTTTCATGTTGTTCCAACATTTCTCCTTCCAAAGCAATTACATTTTCTCTACGTGTAGGTTCAAAAAGAACACGACGAATAGTCTCAAGACGAGTGTCACCACCGGGTGCTGTTGAAACAGTGGAATTTAATCTAGACTGACAAAGTGAATAAGTTGCGCGTCGAACGGCAGATGTACGAACAGTATTGAGCATTTTGGTTTTAAAAAAGTATGTGTAAAAAAATACAAAAAAGAGGGCCCTGGTCCTTTTTTTCCTTATTCCCTTTTTCGCTTCTAAAAAAAAGCCACCCACCCTCCCGGACTGTCTGCAAAGAAAACAGTGGAGTTCCATTATGAAAAAATAACCCACCCCTTGAATGAAACTCAGAATTGGAATTGAAACAGATCAAAAGCAACAACATTGCGTTTGTGTACTTTTTACACAAAATAGAGTTGTGCTATCCAATGATATTTACAAGATATTTGTACGAGGAAGAAGTGTATTTTTCTTTCCTAATCAAGGAATATGTTATATTTTTGTTATTGTAAACATGGATTATTACTTTCTTTAATAGAGTAAAAAAAAATATATATATCAGTAAATTGGTAGATGTATATAGAGAAAGAGGAAAAGAGGGAAATAGATAATAGTACAATGATATACACTTAGATATAAAAATAAAAAAAAGGTGGTGGGAATTGCGATTTTTTTTAGCGGTTACTATTAGATAATGGTGGGTCATTTAAATATGCTGGTGGTGGGTGTACTGGTTCTAGTTCAAGCGACTCGTTTCTTTCGTAAGCTGGTGGTAATGGATGAGATTGCCTAGGTAATACAGCTTGTTGGGGCATAGGAATAATATAATCTGATCTATTGCCAGGAGCTTGTTCTGCAGCAGGACCTATATCCAGCACAATATCCATCATGGAGGTATCATACGCTGGCAGCATTTCTCCTTCTTCCGCTAACTCGGTCTCGATATTTACTTGAATAATTTCGATAACAAAGTTAATATTACATCTAGATAGCGGTATATTTAGGTGCATTGAATCAGCTGTATCTGTCTCACGTAACCTTCTAAAGTTCCATTTTATCTGTCGAGTAACGTCAAGAGAATTAAACTGCTTTAATACTGATTGTAGTGATTCGTAGTACTACACAAAAAAAAAAAAATTAGATATATGTATTTTTTTTGGGTGTGTAGTATTTTATATATATATTACAGTTGCTAGCTTTTTATAATACTTGTTTCTTCTTCTCGTTGTAATAAACCCAATAACAGCTGGAATCAGTAACATAATTAGAGGGTACCACATGGACAAATCTGCAGCACGAGCAACAATGGAGAAAGCAGCTGTCGCAATTACAAAACAGATGGCAGTAAAGAACAAGTAAGTATCTATCCAAACGTGTGGGTATTCATGAAGGATATGTTCGTCAAGTGTATTAAAGCGCTCAATAAAAATAGCTGGAGGTAACTTTTTTTTTTTAAAAAATATATATGTATTGTTAAAAAAACCAACCAAATAACATAATTTTTTTTTTAAAAAAACCATACATATTCTGTTAGCTGGACATATTCATCATATTCTCCACGAAATATATTGGATTTTTTCCAACGTCGAATTATCATTGGAAATGTTGCTAAAGTCATCTTTTTTGTATGTTATTGTATAGTTTTAAAATGAAAAGGAAAAACAGATGATATATCTGGGAATTTACAAGCTCTACATTGTGCTCCATTTGCGGCTTTTTCGTATACTATTTTAAACCAGCGCTTTTTTTTCCTCTTTACAAATATAGTAAAGTTGACACCTATAGTAAGAATGGTAACTGATAAGTTACTATAAAACAAAGTTCACTGTTATTAAAAAGAGAGGCATATCTTTTTTTTTCGTTTTTTTGCTGTATTTTTTTAAATAGAAAAAAGAAGAAATTTATTAAAAACCATAACATCATTTCATTAAAAACTAACTTGTGTAAACCAAAAAGGAACACTAGAAAGCAGCTTACAATGGTGAAAGGGAACTCTCATCCACGAATGTTTAAACATCCGCCAAAACCAACGGAAGCCCGGACACAGACAACGCTAAAAAAAATCGGATATTTATTTTTATAAATAAAGTACCTTTTTTTTTTATTATCATTATTACAATTATTATCGTTCTTTACCTTCCTCTCCTTTTTTTTTCAATTAATCCAATTTATTCATTCCCTTCCTTTTTTTTTTAAAAAAAAAAAAAACTTGCTATGACTGTACCTGACCTCGTTCATCGTAATCCTGTGAGACTATCATCAGTTTCGTGTGTAACAGAGGATAGTATAGACTCAACTACAATAGCAACACCATTAGATGCCTCACCTCCGCCTCCTCCATCTAATACTTTTTCAATTATAAATATTGTAAATGATGATCCACTTCCTAACCCAAAAGCATATCCAGCTATTGCAGCGACGTATACAAGACGTAGACGTGCGCAGACATCTCCTAGACCGGTTCCTTCGTCTATTATAATTAGCAATACTATACCTCAAGAACAACCTGTTATGATTTATGATACTAGTACAAGCGATTCACAAGTCTCTAATAGTACAATTCCTTCCACAAAATCTAGTAAATTTTGGCCTAGGATTAAGCGAATGATGATGCCCACAAATAATAATAATAATAATAATAATACAGATAAAATGAAACAATTGTTTGAATCTATGAATATATCAAACAATGATGAAAAATCTGAAACTAAGCTACAAGAACAAAAGAGCAATAAGCGTTGGCTTGGTAAAAATCGAGCAAGGGTTGGTCCTCAACGATAAGATCCCTCTCATACATTCATATTCAAATAACAACCAATCTATATATTTTTTTAATAAACACATTTTAAAAAAACAAAAAGAAAACTGCTTATTTTAAACACCTCTTATTTCAATCCCAAGACGTACAAAAGAAAAAAATCTCTTCTTCTGTATAAAAAGCACTCCGCTGTATGTAGTATTTTTTTTTTTTTTTCGTTGTAATTCAATTGATAAAATATAAAAATATATGGTAAGATTTTTTAAGGATCTTGAGGACGGGAACGCGTAAGAAACGACATTTTTACGGTATCTTACGAACTTAATGTCCGCTTAAACATTTCCGATTATGTTCACAATCTAAGGTTTTCTAAATTTAGTATCTTTCCGATTATATCAAGAGTGAAAAGTACAAACTCAAGTTGTGGTTTACAAAAATATATTTCGTCGAAAAAAAAAAAATTTACACTTCTCTTTTAATAAAAGTAGCAAAAAAAAAAACTAGTAAACGTAAATAACAGAAAAAACTAGAGAGTTGATTTATTTTTCTATTTGGTTTATTTATTTAAAAGTGAACGTGAGAACAAAAAAAACAAAAAAAAGTAGTTTTTCAACCTGGTTTCGGACTTTTTCAGACGATGTATAAAAAATTTTTTAACATCTTTTGACAGACAGCTTTTATTTTTTTACTGCTAAACCAGTATTGAGAAAAAAAATTACACCCACAAAGTTATAAATTTGTTAAATTATTGCGTGTTAGATTTTTTTTTTTTTTTTTTGTAAAAATCTTGGTTCACACAGTTGAGCAAGGATGGTATAATAACGACACCTTTGCTTTAAAATTTGCCTAGCAGCTAATTTTTTTAAGGTTTGTCTAGCAACCAGTTTCTACCTGAGACTTATCTCAATTACGATTTATCGATATCATTTGAAAAAAAAAAAAAAAAAAAAAAAAAGGCACTGTATACAATTATGTAACAAGTGTCGATCAAACTATATTTATTATGCTCATAAGAGTCTAGAATTCGATTTTTATTGTCTTTGTTGGCTGTAGATTTTTTTTTATGCCAGTAAATAGATACATGAAGTAAAAGATGTGGGGGATATTGATTGCCACACCATAAGAAAATGCCGTTTAAAACGTACGTCAATGACTTTAGAAATAAAATCGTATTCCAAAAAAAGAAAGACAATCTGATATTCTATTATCATCCTGCTTTAGTTCTCCTAATTTTACATAATAGCTTATAAATCCCCTTTCTACTATTGTCTAAATACACATATACAACACACTGAAATATTACTCCCTTAACTCCTCTCATTTTTATATGATAACAACTCCTAATGATATCCCTTTTTTTTTTCAAAATGGACCCACTATATTCTTTTAATATATTTTTATTTTATTTTTCTTTATCCTTTTTTCTTTTTCTCTCTCTCTCTCTCTCTTTTCCCTCTTAAAAAAATAAAATAAATAAAAAGGTAAATAGTGTAGATCATTTCTCTGGCTTTTACATATTGATAAGGTTTCGTTTTTTTTTATTATTATTATAAACAGCATGGCCTTTCCTTCTTATGCAATTGCAATTATTATCATTGTGGTTATAATAACTGTATCCACCTCAGTTTATTTTATATTTAGAAAGAGAAAGGGAGGATCGGTTGGTGCAGTAGAACAACAAAGCGAAGAATATACATCAGAAAAAAATGATATTTCTCCGTATGCTGTCAGACCCTTAATGCAATACAACAACAACAATATCGACACGACAAGCACATTGAAAGATAGTCAAACATCATCCACCACTATACCATCTGCATCAACCACGCCTTACGAAAAAACAACTCTTTACGAAACCGACACTCATATCACATCAGTTCCTTCAGAAGATAATCACTCTTGGATGACCCCTGAGGCATCACCACCACCACCACCACCACCACCACCATCTGCAGATTATAAAATAAGTTTGCCTTTGCCTCCTCCCAGTTCATCCTTCTTTTCAGATAAAATGGAACTGGATTCTGTTGAAGCAAATGATTTATATGCATCTTATATGAATGTGGCTGCAGCTCAACAGGATTATGTATCGATTGATCTAGACGAAAAACCGTTTCTATCCAATGCTGCTGCCAACATCTCTCAAAAGGCCGCTACACTACGTACTAATTTACGACAATCAATGCGTCGAAAATCATCGAGTGGTGCTCCTAAAGTAGCTCTTAATCAATTCTTTGATAGTGCTAGTAGTAACAGCAGTCTCAAATCACCCCGTCCAGAAAGTACCCGCATGAGTCGACAGTCTTCTTCAACATCTTCTAGATTTCCACGTCCATCCCTGCAGCAATCCAGTATACCTCCATCACCAAGGCCAGATTCACCTGCTACTGGCGATTTTTTTGGAAAGTTCAATAACAACAGTAAAAAATCTTTGGTGGTACCAGACGAATGTAACAGTAGTAATAAAACTATGATTGATAGTATACCTCCAGAATCTTATTTTAATTTACCCTTATCCCCTTCCACTCCTTCCCCATTGAGTATGAAACCTACTATTCAACAACAACAAGAGCTACAAAGACAACAACGACTAGAGTCAGAGGTAATTACAATGAAACCAACGATTCAACAACAACAAGAATTACAAAAGCAAGCCATGGTAAAAAAGGAACAAGACGATTATTCTTCCATGATACAAGAAATAAATAATAGTACTCAAGATATTGATTCTATCGTCAGTGACGAAGAAGAACCTGTTAGCGAAGAAAATGAAGATGCAGCAGTTGCCGCTCGTCGCTTAATTCGATCTGCTTCTCGCAAATCTCGTACACGATCTACATTAATTACGGACGAGGCAGCACAAGCTATGATTGCTATGATTGCCAGTACAACCCCTTCACCTTCTGAACCTATGACTGTAAAAAAATATGCCACTCTGCGTAATCACAACATGGAAATTGATACTGCATCTATTCGACGTGCCAACAGTAATACAGATTCATCATCTTTAGATATTCAAAAATGGTCGACTAATGACGCATCACTCTCCCCTAGCCCTAAACGAGCCATCATGAGCTCAACCATGTCGGGATCCGCCACCGTTTCGGGAAAGAAAATGGCAAAACAGCAGCAATTAAATACTTTTAATAATAGTACAGATGATTTATTAAAAAGTGATACAAAGAGTGCTACTCTAGGCCGTAAAAAATCTTCAGAAACTACTACCAGCGGCCCTAAATCACTTCGCAATTTATTTACAAGACCTTCTGCCGATGATAAAAGCAGTATGATTTCTGTACCTAGTATTACATCCAAGGAACAATCAAAAGAGTCTCAGCTGCAATACGAAGAAGAAGAAGAAGAAGAAGAAAAAGAAGAAAATGTAAAGAGCGCCGTACCAAGCATGATAGATACTGATACACCTACCCCTCAGTCTCCTATCACATCAGCAGAACCATCCCCTTATTCATCCAAGAACAATACACTTCGTAAGATGGGAAATAATGTCGATACTATCCGACGTATGCTTCAATCTTCCTGGAGTGGAAACAATTTAAAAGAAAGCGGATCTAGTAACAGTTTATCTTCATCTGATTATATGGGTAGCGTAGGCTCTAGCTATAGACCTGTAGCATCTCCTTTAGGTAGTGTTAACCCACGTATGCAAAATCAACATTTAGTTTCACTGTCTTTAAAGGCAAATGCCAGTCAGCAAGCACGAAATAGACCTTCTATGCCTGTTGGTTTCATGAATGAAGAAGAAGGACCTATGCCAACCGCTTCGTTTTCTTCGTCCACTGTACGAACTATGATCCCTGCAGATGAAGAAGAGGTCGACAGGTCTAGAATAAAGCCGAAAACCTCCGTTATGGGAAATATACTTGGATCACGACAACCTAGACAGCCATCAAAATTAGGAGATAGAAAGGCGCCCATCAAAAAGCAACCAGTAGGGAAGAAGACGCCTGCCCAAATAGAGCGGGAAAAATATCTAAAGTCTTTAGAAACGTGATTCTAATACATTCGAAAAAAAAAACTCTCCAATTAATTTATTAAAATAAAAATATTTGATATATAATACATTATGCACAAAAATTTAAAATTATTAGCGTATTCAGTATTTATATATATTATCATATGCGCTTTAATGAGTTCGTTATAAAATACGATAGAATAACTAATTTACATTTTGTATCAATAGGGAAGTTTAATTTTAAGGTAACATTGATACGGAGTTACTGATTTATATGATGCAATCGCTCATATTTCATATCTTGTTGGTAGATGATAAATTATTTACCGTACCACAAATCTTTAGCAATAAATTTTCTAGTATTAAAGTACCGAAACTTTCCTAGAGCAATTTGACACGTTAAAATTATTTTGTAGATTATCCATTTACCCCAACTCTTCTATTTTATTTTATTTCGTGTGCCTAAAAAAAAATCTGCAAGTTTACTCCAACTGTCTATCTATAGGCTGAGTCACCTAAATAAATCTCAGGTCTTAAAAACAGGGTGTTTATTTTAGGAAATAGTTAAAAAAAAGTCTAAGCTAAAAATATATATTTATATTAGAAAAATGCTTTCAAAAAGACTAGCATGGCCTTACAGAATTTTTCACTCCGGGATTGACAACGAAAAACCTCGAATTTCAGAAAATAGTTTTATTTATTTTTTCACTCTCAACATACGAATTACGTTCTAGAAGTTTTTTTTTTTTTTCATTATCTCCAGCGAATTAGCACAACATTTGTTGTCAAAAACGTGTCTGTACCATGAGATGGCGAAGTTGTTTTATTTGTGTAACAGATAAAAAAGAAGAAAAAGCACTTCTGTTATTTACCAAAGTCCGCTTTTCGAGTTAAAAAAGGGTCTTGAGAAACCTGTTTTAATATGGTAACCGAATAAAAACTAGATAGTAACACTGCATAATTTAATCAATACCTTGGATACGAGAACAAAAAGAAAAAAAATCAGGCCACTTCTTATAAATTTTATACACCCCAATGCCGAGTTTTGTTATATTAAATACTACTATGTTTTTTTTTGGCGCCCGCCCTTAATCAAATATACGTTTTTTAATTGAAAGTAAAGGTTTAGGTTACAGGGGTGAGAGACTTAATAAATTAATGTGTGGGTGTTGAGGTGGTATTTATTTAGGGTTGAAAGGACACTTTCCAGAAGCGGCGACTTGTTCAGGGTTGAAAGAACCCTCCTTTCTGTTCTTTGACATTTGTCTCATCATATCACTGGGATCGTAGAAGGTCTCGAGTTGTTCGATCTCGAACTTTTCGTTAACCTTGGCAACAGTGACACCGTAGATCTTGATAACTTCATTAGTAGCATGAGCTTCCAACTTTTGGTCTTTACCGACCTTGACGGATAAGTCACCAGTCATGGTACCCCAATGAGCCCACTTGAAGGCAACACAAGGAGGTCCGCTATAAACTTCAACAACTTCCCAAGAGAAGGTACGGAGAGCTCTCTTGAAGAGCTTGTGGGATTCACTGAAGTCCATTTCACTGGCCTTGTAAAGTTCAGTATCACCGATAAGAGCGTTATAGGTACCGAGCTTTTGAAAAATTATTAGTTTAGAGTCATATAGATATTTATAAGGTATATACCTCAAGCATTTCTTCGGCACTGTTCCATCCCTTTCCATTGACAGAGAATCTGTACTTGGAAGCATCAATGGTACGGATTTGATCAGCACGAAGTTTATAAGACATTTCCTTTTCCCAGTTCTACAAAAGAAAAAAAAAAATAAGTGATCCGGTTATACATCATATTTGGTACTACGTACCTTGACAAGGTTAGAAACGAGCATTTCAAGAGAACCTTCGGCGTGGGTATGAGATTTCTCTATAATACGTCTAATTGATAAGTAAATAGTTTCTTATCTTAAAAAAATTTCACCAACCTTCTTCATAAGCAGCATTAACCTTCTTGTAATCAGGAATACGGTTGTAACGCCATTCGTGATCCTTATCGTTAAGGACAGCGTTAGGGTCAGTCATGAAATCAGGGAGGTTGGCCATTTTTTTTAATGTAAGTAGTTCTATGAAGAAAGAAGATGAATTATATAAATAATCTATTCAGTCCATGATTTATACTAATTTTACAACACCCGATGGACCAATGGCCTATTTTTACATATTCTGTTATTAAATCGGGTCATCTCCCTTGAGGACCAAGGTATTACAGAGAAAAAAAGCTTAATAAAAAATTTTCGATTTATATTACAGTTTTTTTTTTAAAAAAAAAAGAAATGATATTTGTGTGTGTTTTTTGAGATATTATCTAGTACGTTAAGAAAAGAAGAAGAAAAAAAGGGAGGGAGAAGAAGGGGGTGAGGAAATAATAATAATATAATATGAAAAAAAAAAAAGTTTCTAATTTTTTGATAGCTTTAACTGGTTTTTTTTTTTTTTGTCTTTTTGTATTGTTTTTCGGTTCTTTTTTTATATGTATAGTGAATGAATTAATGAGAGTGTTGAATTTGTTGTGAAGGGTGAGGGGAATTGGCTTGTGAAGATGAAGATTTTACCAAATAATGATCCATGAAATACTCCAACATCTCTGCAGCAAGTTCTATTAACTCGAGTTTTAATAACTATTTATGACTGGATATAGTATACATCATCTTACCATGAACTTGAACAACATCAATATCCGGTAAATTCTCGTACCAGTTCTCGTTCAACTTATCATTAGAAGAAAGGCTTGTGGCAAGTAATAATGCAGCTGCAGCGATAGTACAAGGCTTGTACAATACACACAGTGGTGCACCCAAACTATTGTTTGTATAAAATGGATTAAAACCTTTTTAATCAACCTAACAATTTGTTTTCGACTAACCTTTGATATAATAACATCCATGCTCTACGAATAGATGTCCCTGAAACTTTTGATAATAGAAAAGGGTCAGTTTAATGGATGCTTAGCAACGCTAAATACAATTGTTTACCCATAATTTGACTTTCGAATTTCATAAGACTGGTATGAGGATGTTCAACAGATAAGTCAAAACATAAAGTATCTAATACAAGGATTTCGTTATGTAATAAGGATTCTTTCCACCTTAAAAACTCTTTCGAATCTTCTTTCAAGTGTAGGTTGTCGTTTTTAGAAGCCTTTTGGGCACATGCAAGTACAATATCTTTAAATCTTCTAGTACATTCCTCAACTTTCGTAGCGATGAATAAACACGTCGATGCAATGTCCTATATAAAAGTTATTATTAAATAATAGATACACAAATGTGTTAAAGATCATACATAAACGTGATAATTGGTCATTGATTGTCTCATATAAAATCGATGGAAGAATGTACTAGCTGTTACTACGACGAGTTGTGGACTAATAAAATTGAAAAATAAGTACGCATTTATTTGCTATGACAAAATAAATACATTACAGATTCAACCTAGCACCTACAGCAAGTAAGAAATGACACCCTTTGACACGATCTAACTGTTCGTCTTCAAATGTTCTTCCATGTATAATTGTTGGTGTGTCTAATAAATCGTCCTTGGTAAAATACCACTGTAAAAAAGTTGTTGGTAACTGCATCATATTATACTCAGCTAACAGAAATAAATGAAATAAAAAACATATATCTGTCTGCAATTTTGCTTTACCTGATCGACATTCATTACTGCCAACTTCGGGTTCACAGGTATTTTCCGCTTCTTTAATACACAGACTTTTTTTCTGGTGTTTTTTTCGCTCCACTGGAGCACCACCGGCGGATGTTAAATTCAAAACATGACGTTTCTTTTTTCCTTTGCACTACGCCAAAAAAAAAAAAAAAAAAAAAAAAAAAAAAAAAAAAGTAGGCCAGTAATACGATCATTGATAATACTTTAAAGTACTCATTTTAAGTATAAATTTAACATTGTAGCTATAGGAAAAGAAATGAAATTTTCAAGTATAAGTTTAAAAAAATCAGTTAAGAGCCTTCTTAAATCAGCACAAAATAAGCAATGATTAAATTAAATTTTATGAAGCTTAACAATAAAGTATGATAGTTTCTTCATAAAAAAAAAAGAATGAACGATTCCGTAGCTATATTTATAATGATTCTATTTATTAAACAAGTTAATTCATTTATAGAAAAATGATCGCTGGTATAATTAAAAAAAAATACAAATTAAAATAAAGTAATCATTTAGCGATCTACTCATAGCCTATACGTTTAATTCTTGATATGCAAAAAGTATATCAAAATTCAAAAGATAAACTATTGTCGATAAATAATAAATAGCGTGCTACAACATAGTTTCTCTATTTTATCTGGAAACACTGTTTTAACGATACTTGTTAAGAAACAACAAGCTTCTTAGCGAACTTTCTTTTACTTTTACATTTCCCAGAAATAATCTCTTTTGTAATAATTTTTGTGTTAGATGTAAACTTTATTGATTAATTAAATAAATAAAAAGATATCATTTTATAAGTTCAATAAATTGAAAGTAAGTACCAGGTTTACATTTGTCCAACAAAGGGAATTATAAGTTTTACAGAGGATTATAAAATAAAAGTCTGTAAGAAACTGAAATACAGTGAGTATAATTTATAAGGTAAAGGTAATTTAAGATGTAAAATTAAATGTGGTATTTATATTCAAAGATGTTTGCCAGGAAATCCTTTAAATCTTGTAAAATATCTATATGATATCAAAAATTAACTTTGTTCCTTTATTGATTATAAAATAATGTGTAATAGATAAATGAGCTTCTAAACTAATGTGTTGCTTTTGTTCTAGTTTAAATAATATATTAATAAAATAAATTGATGTTTTTACAATCTGAAAGAACTATAAACGTCGTATAAATATAAATAAAGAGATGGAGTAACATGTCTGATGTTAAAAACGAAGGATAAACTTGAGTAAAAAGGTAATAAGACGGATATAATAATAATAAAGTTAAGTGTATAGAAAGTGTAACAAAAACTGAGGCTCGAAATAAAAAGTAAACTAATAATACTGAAATAATAAAATGGATAATAAAAATAAAAGTAATTGATCTAAAAGTAAAGAGGGATAAAGTGTAATTGTGGAATCCGAGCTATAAAATCATAACGACTTAACGGAAATGACTTAACAAGGTTACATACCAAAATCTATATCTCGAATTAATATCATTCTTAAAATCATTAAATAAATACTTAGACAACAAATATAAATACAACCTGAGAGCTTATATATGTTTAGTATCCATACTATTCTTTATAATTGTGGTAAATGAGTAGAACAGAAAGTTTATCAGACAGAAAAGAGGTTGTTATTTTTCTTTTTTGATATTTATATCGTTAAATATCACAATGTCTAAGTTATCATTGAGTATACTACTTGGATACAACACTCACGTTATAATTGTCGAAGTTATATAAGGAAACTGTAGCACTTATAGTGATACAACGCATTACGAGAATTGTATTTAAACTCTGCTATAAAAATGCTATATAAACGTATACCTTTTTTATTTTAATAAAACGATTATCTTACTTTTGCGACTGATTACTTTTTAGTATATTTTTGTTTTTATTTTTTATTTTTAATCTTTACTATTTTATAGCTCGGATTCCACAAAGTCGAATTATAGTTTAGTAATCTTTGTCTTTTCTTAAATAAAAAATCCTATACTGAGTTTTCACAATATTCTTTCTTGTCTTCCTTTCTATTCCTTATTACATTTTTATTATCCCCGTTCTAAACAGAAACTCTAGTTTTAATGTCTCATTTTTTTCAGATCGAAATATTACGTTTAATATGTAGCAAATGTCTCACATTAATAAATACGATAAGGATGTCTAAAGTCTTACGTTTACCTTGTATGTATGAGACAACAATAAACAAGTATAAATAAATAACGGAAGGAGACTGTAAGACTAAAGCTATAAATAATATAGACGACAGAACACTAGTCTTCTTTCGGACTCTGAGAACGTAGTATCAAATATAATAAAAACCGAACAGCGATTTAAATTAACAGTAATAAAAATAAAGATATAGTTTATAAGTTTTCTTACACTTTTCAATTCCAAAATTTAATATAAACATTTGCTGAATACACTACAGGTCACGCCTAAAATTCAAACACGTGACATACACGTGATAAAATAATGTTGCAAATATTATATATTAACTTTTTGTTCTCTACAAATATGAAACGTCTTCGATAGTATAGTGGTGAGTATCCCCGCCTGTCACGCGGGAGACCTGGGTTCAATTCCCAGTCGGAGAGCTTTTGTTAATTTTCCGTTTGATACGGTGTATGTAGCTATTTGCCTTTTTGGGGGTACTGGTGGTTATAACTTTTTTGTTAGGATTTGGTATGTGGTAGAGAAATAAAATAAAAGATATGTTAGAATTTGGGATGTGGTAGAGTAATAAAATAAAAGGTAATAGGTAATAGTAAGTTTAAGTGAGCACCAGTTCCTGTTTTATAAGTAGAACGACTTAAGTAAATAAAGAAAATAAAGGGTTTTGGTAAAAAGTACAATGGAAGGTAAGATCCAAGGGAATTCAGGAACAAAATAAAATATAAAGTAAAGGTAAAAATAAAAGAGCTGATTTAAAGGTCTTTTATAAGTTAAGAGAAGTATAAGATAAAGTTGTTTACAAAATGTGAATTGAATTTTTATTAGAGTATGATTTTTTGATGGTTATTTATATTATTTTAGATTATTACAAAAAAGGTATTATTTTAAGTTAAAGTTTAAAAGACAATCCTTGTTAAGGAGGATCCTCTTCAACGAGCGTCCTTCTTGGATTTGTGACACCACAAAAATTGTAAGTCACTATGTAACATATGGGCTGGGCTTGGTAAGTTTAGCCTCTAAACTTCAGGTACTCCAACAAACCATTCGTAGCATTCATATTCATCAAGTCTTCGTATCTTGTTCTTCAAAGCAAGAGTTCTTCCAGCCTTCTTATTATCTCCAGTTAAGTTTCCAATATAGAAGCCGCGCAAATGGAGGTATCTTCCATATTCACTTTTACTTTGGGGCATAGGTAGTTGCATGTGACATATTTTGATGATGTTTTCTGCCATTCTATGGATAAGCTCATCATTTCTTGCCTTATGTTCTGCAATAGAGTTCAGTCTTGATTCATGCTCCCAGACATCAGCCTTAACTTCTTCGGTCATGACCATGGCATTATAGTTATTCATTTTTTTCTTCGACACCTCGTCATATGGTTTCTCCGATTCGATCTCTAGCAGGTTTAAAAAATTGAAATCTTCAGCTTTTTCAAAAGAGTCTTGTTGATTTTCTTCAGTTTTTTCTTCTATGGTTTCATCATCCGAGTCTTCTTCACCAGAAGAGATAATCGTTTCATTATCACTATCAACTTCCACGAAAGAGGGTTGAAGAGGTCCGAGACGAGAGTTAATATCTTGAGTAGAGCGTCCTTGGGTTTGCATTGGTGAAATTTGTTTAATATGAGGTCCTAATTCTTCATTTATTACGGTCTTTTTATAGTTTTCTTGGAGTTTCCATCCTACATTCGGAATTTTGTATATCCTCAAGCGATTCCCATGGACTATCTTGATTTCAGTACCACCTTCCTTTTTTTTTCTTTGTATTACGTAGCTTCCTTTCTTCAAGTCTTCAGATACCACGTATAAACCTTCCCAAAGATCTTCTAATTTTCCTGACCAAGAAGTACCCCGATAATCTCTATACCTTTCGACAATATCGCCGACAGAAAAAGCAGGCTTGAGTAATTTTTTTGTTTGTAGTAACTTCTTGTCAATTGCTTCTTTTTGAGATTTTTGAGAGGTCTCGATTCTTTTAATTGCATTTTTTCTTACTAATTGTAAAATGTCGATTTGTTTATTGGTTCTTTGTTTCAATATGTCTTCAAAGTTCAAATTTGTTTGTTTAGCTAGTTTCTTAGAGTCAAACGATGTTCTTGGTTGATAGCCATATAATAAATAGAATGGGGTTTCTTGCGTAGTTGCTTGTTGCATACTTCTGTAAGCGAATAACATAGAAGGTAAATAATAATGCCAGTCTAGTTTTTCTTCAGGAGTCCTTTTCTGCATTATTTGATCAAAGGTACGATTGAATCTCTCTATAAGGCCGTTCGCCTGGCTGTTGTATGCACTTATTGTATTATTTCTTAAGCCGAATTGTAAACATACTTGATAGACTAGTTCACTTATCATAGGTTTACCGTTATCCGTAATAATAATTCGAGGACAGCCATGTCTGCAGATAATTTCTTCATATAAAAATAACGCAATTTCCGACGCAGTCTGAAATCTCACGGCTCTTGCTTCTACATATTTTGTTAAGTAATCTATTGCAGCAATAACATAGCGGTAACCACCTCGACTTGTAGACACATGCTTAACGTCTATAGCAACTTGTTCAAAAGGCACATGTAATACAGCAACCGGGTGTAATCTTTCATTTAAGGTTTTGCGTCCATGTCGTTGGCAGCGTGGGCATTCTTTAACATATATTGTAACATCAGTCACCATATTGGGCCAATAATATTTAGATGAAACCTTGTTGAGTGTATTGGTGTATGCTAAATGTCCTCCTAATGGGTGCTGGTGTGCAGTATATAATGCTTCAATGGCTTTGGGTTTAGTTAAAACTAAACGATGTTGATAAGTGTCGAAGTTACATCGATATAATTTCTTGTTTACTAAAGTGTAGTGTTTAGCTTGTTTTTGTAAAAACTTTTGTTGTTCGGGATCCGCAAAATTGGGCATCTCTAGATTGGGCAAGTAGGCTTTGAGTAATTTTATATTTGTGTCTTCCATGTTGTTATTGATAATTGAGTTTAAGTTTGAGTTGTACAGATTTTTGAGGTCTTTGTTTTGTTTTTGTTTTCGAAAGGTTATATACTTTTTTTGTTAATAGAGTTTTATAGTATTATAAAATGTTTGTTGATTTGTTTTATAGCGTTTTTGTAGATAATATATAGTCTTCAGCTTTTTTCGTCAATCAGAGGTTTTGGACAATTATTGCAATCATTTCAATTTCCGAGGCGTGAGAGAAAATCTGCACTTTCATTTACCCTGCCTGGTCGGTATTTCACTTCATAATCATATTCGTTCAGAATAGATATCCATCGAGCTAGAATTCCTGTTGGTTCTTGTGATTTTAACAATCCATTGATAGCAGAATGGTCAGTTACGATAGTAAATTTCTTGCCTAACAGATAAGGTCGGAATATCTTCACAGCCCAGATAATTGCGAGTCCTTCTAATTTGGAAACACCATAATTCACTTCAGAACCCCGTAATCCGCGACTTATATATTGAATAGGGTGTTCATGACCTTCTTCATCCAATTGACTTAATATTCCCCCTAATCCTACTCTACTAGCATCGGTGACTAATATAAAGGGCTTGTCAAAATCAGGTCTCATCAACACCGGCGTGGTAGTTAATGCTTCTTTTAGTATTTGGAAAGCTTCAATAGATTCTTGGTTCCACGTATTTTGTCCTTTCTTCGTCAGATTGTGTAGCGGTCTTGCAATTGCAGCAAAGTTCTTAATGAATCGCCTGTAATAGGATGCAATTCCAATAAAACCTTTTATTTGAGTAACAGAAGTTGGCATAGGATAATTCCGCACTTTTTCAATTTTCACAGGATCAGTTTCTAGACCTTCTTTAGTAATGACATATCCCAAGAATTCAATTTTTCTTTAAAGAAAAAGCATTTGGCAACATTTAATTTCAAGTTAGCTTGTCTAACACACACGAATAGATTTTCCAAGTCAATTAAGTGTTCATCGTAAGATTTTGAAAAGCAATTTAAATCATCAATATAAGCAACTAGAGATTTGTTGATTAAATTTTTAAATACTAAGTCTACCATCCTTTGGAACGTTCCTACAGAGTTACACATTCCCATGGGC
The DNA here is from genome assembly GCA_025201345.1 of Thamnidium elegans. Taxonomy (NCBI): domain Eukaryota; kingdom Fungi; phylum Mucoromycota; class Mucoromycetes; order Mucorales; family Mucoraceae; genus Thamnidium; species Thamnidium elegans. The sequence goes on from JAIXMG010000045.1 coordinate 136,976, forward strand.
ATTCGGGTAATTCCCACTGGCCTAGTTGAGCAGTAGCAAAAGCACTTTTTTCTATGGAATCTTCAGCAAGGGCAACTGGTAAAAACCACTGCGCATATCTAGTGCTGAGAATATAGAGGCGTTTCCCAAGGTATCCAGTAAGGTTTCAATCCTTGGTAATGCATAGGCATCCTTTTTAGTAATGGCATTTATCTTTCTATAGTCTATCACCAATCGATATGAGTTGTCCTTCTTCTTTATTAGTATTATAGGAGAACTCCATGGACTATTTGAAGGTCGTATTACACCTAAGGCGCTTAATTTATCTAATTCTGATTTTAAGCTTTCAATTTCAGCCGGGCACATTCTATAAGGTCTACAACGTATAGGTGGTACATCTTCAGTTATAACTCGATGTTTAATTATAGGTGTACATCCAAGTGTATCATTATTCCAGTCGAATACGTCTTGATAATTTTTGATTAAGTCCAGAAATTGTTGTTTGGTTTGATCATTTATTTCGCCTATTTGGATTTTATCTTTTTGATCTTCAGATAAATCAGTAGCAAATTTTTCTTCTTGAGTTTTTAAGTCTTCAAGAGATATACTATTAATGTCGATTGCATTTAAGTCATAACCTTCAGCTTCTAAATCTTCATCGGTTCTCTCATACGGTTCAGATATTACTTCAGGTTCAATTGAAAATAAATCACTCTTCAGATCTTCTTCCACCAAATTAAAAGATACAGATTTATTTGGGGATGTATCTTCAACAAAGTAATCTTCTTCATCAGTACTAGTAGAACTTTCTTCAGTGGACACCTCGTCTTCGGTAAATTCATCAGAAGAATCGGTTACAAAATCATCATGGGTTTCTTCTTGTTCATCTTGTGTTGATTTTACGATAGGCAGCACGACTTTACTTGGTATTTTTGTTACAGACTGAATAGCTACTTTTCTGGCTGTTTTGAAGAAATTAATTGGAATTTCTGCCATTTTTCCTTTATAAGTTACGGAAAGCAGCTTGCGTTCATAATTAACCACAGCTTTAGCACGATTCAACCAATT
>JAIXMG010000046.1:0-131519 GCA_025201345.1 Thamnidium elegans
TTTACATTATCATATTCGACGAGTAAAGGATCAATTGTTTGTAGACGAGGAACTTTACTACCATTAGCCATGATTAGACTACCAGAATAGAATGGAATGATATATTATTTTTCTGGGCATATTTTTTACTTATCAAACTAACACTAGCACCAGTATCAATAATACCATAGCTAAGAATACTATTAATAATGATAGGTGTTGCAGGGGATAACGAGGTTCCTTCTATATTACATGGATTATCATTATCACCAACATTGTTATTTCTTACAGCAAAAAATGTTCTTCTCTAGAAGATGATTCTTATTGTTGTTTAAGGAATTATCATCATTGGAGCTCTTATAGTATGGTTGAATATATTTATTAAAAAAATCATCATAATCGTTGTCTGATGTATCAGTATCAGAGTCAGAGATAGCACAAAGTTTTTTATCGTAGGTGGCAGGAGCAACCGAAAGATTTGATACATCAGTTCCCTTGGTGAAGTTACTAAGGTTAACAGAATGATCAATCTTGTTAATATTTGCATTATTGTAGTTATGACTATTATTTTTATTATTTTTATTATCAATGTAATTACTTACAGGAGGGGAAGGCAATTTGTAACCCTTTCTTTTAAAGACTGCAATTTTAACCTCACAGTTATACGAATGACTTGGATCATCGCGGTAATTTGCAGTTCTGCAATAGGTACAAATGCCTTGTGCTCTCAACGTGGCGAAATTGACGTGTTTCGATGCAGCGGAAGACGTAGGTCCAGAGGCAACAAAAGGGGCATCGTTTTTTAAAGTGTCGAAAGGAACTTCTTCAACCTTTTCAATCATTCTTCTTTTTTTGTTGTTAACTTTATGGATCCTAGAGGATCCTAAAGTTTCTTCAATAACAGCAATATGTCCAATAATTATTTTTTCGAACATAGCCCAACTAGCAGGAGCATGGTGCATCTTTACATTATCAAAATCAGACGGGTTGGTTTTGCGAAAGTTACTTGAAATTATTTGGTTGATTTTTCCTTGCACTTTTGAAGGAAAACAATTAACAAACAAATAAAATAACATCACATTATTTTCAATATTTATTTTAGCTCTGAGAATTAACATTCGGTATCTCTCCAAACATAAAATAAAAGATTCCTTTTCCTCAAGAGAAAAATTGATCAAACTAATAGCTAACGAATTAACGCTGGCTTGAGAGGCCATGTCAAAACGTTGTTGTAAAATAGTCTTAGCATCAGACCAAGAAATTGCAGACGAATTTTTTAAATTTACACTAAACCAACCATGGTGATTAGTAGAGCCTTCGAAAGCAATCTCAAGGTAATAAAACCAAGATTTACTAATATTAAGGTTATATGTAACAAACAATCTTTCAAATTTCAAAAAGAAAGTTGTTAAGGTTATTTCCTTATCATTTTTATCTTTTTCTTCGATATTCCAACAATCGAGTAAAGGGTTCACATTAAAGGCAGGTACGTCTTTAATGGGAATTCCACGATTGCTAGAACCCACCAAAGTCAAATCGTTGCTAGGTAGCATACTATCAATAGGTTTTACCAAGGCAGTAATTTGACTTTTGATCAATTTAGCGTGCTCATTGACCAACTTGGTGTTATTCTCAATAGTAATAAATCTCTCATTATTAGTATCAAAAATACCCTCAGAAAACAATTTAATTTTTTGCTCATTGAGATTAGCAATAATTATCATTATACTTTCATATTGATTATTAAGCTGTTCTAAAGCAGTTTTATTCTCAATAGATTTCTTATTAGAAATTTTATTGGCATTGTTGTTAACACTTTCGTAAGCAACAAATGATTCTTCCATTTCCGAATCTTCTGTAGTAACAGAGGATTCATCCGTGGCAGAATTTTTAGCAATAGAATTGTTATTATCCAATCCCATGTTGGTTAAACCATCAAGCACTTTCGTGACAGAATTACTATCATGAGGACTGTTAGAAATAGTAGCCGAAGAAGGATTCATCTTAAAAAATGAGATATTTAGTATCGAATTATGAAATAAAAAGAGACAGCAGAAAATAAGATGAAACTTCTTTTGGATCTTTATTAATTAAAAAATGACTTCTAAAAAACAAGAGAGGGAACAAAAGGTTGCCTCGTAAAATATCCTTTTTATAGTAAGAATAATTTAGGTTTAAGAACCAGGGTAGTAAGCGATACCTAACTGAGGTTGTTGTGTAACCACCTCAGATATATTTGGAGTGATAACTTGCGTTAGTTTTTATGGTTAAATACCACAAATGGAACCACAAAGAGACTATGAATCTGTAATCTCTTCAGAAGATTTTGAAGGAATAGTTGAAGAGACAAATGAACCAGATGAACAGTTAGAAGGAAGCGAAGACATGATGCTAAATCTATTAGATCTCAACTCATTGGGACTTGACGCTGAACTCACGGAAGAAACAACTAATGAAAGATGGACCTTAACTCAAGAAATAAAATCTGATGCTTGGGAATATGATACTAGAAATAAGAAAATAACTGAAGAAAAGAAGCGAAATGGTGTCTTATTAAAGAGAATGGCCGTGAATATTGTTAAATTATGTCATGAACAAGTTAATCTGCCTACTTGTGAAGCGGAATATGCTAGGTATTTACACTTAAGAAGCTTCTATATTGGAAACGCCTCTGGAAAAGCTAGAAAAGCTGCTCGTACTATTGCCCTGAAAAACATGATCAAACGAATGGATCCCTACGAAAACTGTCTGCTTTGAACGTTTAGGGTCTAAACTTCTCCAGCGCGCACCATATGTTACACAAACTACCTCTTTCTGATAAAATAATGTTAACAAGGATCGTCCTTGTTGTCCTAACACAAGAAATCAAACCTCCATGGTTGTTATAAATTTAAAAACCTAATTAAGAAAACTAAAAATGATATAAATACCTTCAACTTTTATTTAATAAAATATAATTCACTTTTTGTAAACAATTTAATCTTATACTTCCCTTATTTTATAAAAGACCTTTAAAATCAAGCTCTTTTATTTTATCTTTATTACTTTATTTTATTTTGTACTTGAATTCCCTTGGATCTTACTTTCCATTGTACTTTTTACCTAAATCTTTTATTCTACTTTATTACTTAAGTCGTTCTACTTATAAAACAGGAACTGGTGCTCACTTTTCTTACTATTACCTTATTATACTCTTTTTACACTTTACCACACTATCGATTGATTAACAACAGCTAAAGAGAAACGTTTCTATTTATATTTAATATAATATTGTTACGAACCGTTAAATCTTCACTACATAAATATCTATTTTTTCCTATTTCTTTTTATTATCACATTTCCCTGAACAAGTTTTTATTTCTCACTTATTTTACCATATCCACTTTCAGTCCGAAAATTACCTTTTTACTTTCAGCTTATTACTTCCAAACCTCAGATTTACAGTGACTCACAAAACTGTCCCAATGTTTGGACATTTTTTTTAAACGATAAACCAGTATATATAATTGGCATATAAAGTATCTTTTGTTATACCTTGTTCGATAGAGAAAACTGTCCTCTTTCTGAAAAAGTACTTATGTTGTATAAATAAGGTCACGTGAGATGATTTAAACGCAGCTAAAGTTAAACTATTTATTGGGACAGTTTTGTGAGATATAAAAAAAAATAATCATTTTTATTTTATTAATCTATTAATATTTAGTCCATTTTCCTTTTGCTTTTAAACAAGCATGGATGCGTTTAGGCATACTTTCGATGCATTTTTGACACTCTTCTGGCTTGATTTTATTGTACCAAACGTGAGAAACTCGTTCATTTAAATCCTCCATGCCTTTCGGTGCTGAATCATAATCGTTTAATTTACGTTTCAATAATGACCACATATTTTCGATTGGATTCAAGTCTGGTGAGTTTGGCGGCCATTCCATAACTTTATAAGACTGTTCCTGAAGAAAGTTTTCGACCAGTTTAGAGGTATGTTTTGGATCGTTGTCTTGCTGAAAAATTATTTGGTCACGTCTAAATCCCAATTCGCTGCAAGTAAATTCGATAGCCTTGTCTAAATCATCACTAAGAACTTCCTTATAAAGGTTTTTGTCCATGTTACCACTAATTCGACAAATCCAGCCAACTCCGGCGTATGTAATTGCACTCCAGAGCATAATATTACCGCCACCATGTTTGACTTTAAGTTTGCAATGGTGATTCCGGAGATCCTCATTCCCTCTGATCCAAACCCATTGACAACCATCAGAATTAAATCGGTTGATTTTTGTCTCGTCAGTCCATACAACTCTCTTCCAGTCGTCAATTGTCCAATCTTTGTGTGCACGACACCATGCTAATCTTTTTTTAACATGACCATCCGTAAGCAATGTTTTTTCTGGTTTCTCAATTGCGCCTAATCCCTGACTTCTAAGTGTCCTTCGAACTGTTTCCGAGTTACACTTGATTCCTAGATCGGTTTCTAATTTTTTTGTGACTTTCACGGCATTTTTAACTCGTTTTCGTGTAACTTGTTGCACACAGTAATGCTTGTCAGTACCGGATAAAAGTTCTGGACGACCCCCCTTTGCTAATGAATGATTTAAATCAGCTTCCTTACGAATTCTAGATACCGTTGACTTTCCAATTTTAAGTTCCTTTTGAATTTGACGAAGTGAATTGCCTTTTTTGAGCAATGAAATAACAGAGTCTCTTTTGTTCTTCGATAACTGTTTCATAATGATCTTGCACGGTTTTTTTTTACTTACTTTAAGAATTTAATGCTCACCAAACGGAATAGGTTGTAGTTTATAAGGCAAACGTACTTTCTGTTAAAGTTATGGTATTATTTTTTTCAGAATTCAAAATTTGCCGCTTCCTCACAAAACTGTCCCAATAAATAGTTTAACTTTAGCTGCGTTTAAATCATCTCACGTGACCTTATTTATACAACATAAGTACTTTTTCAGAAAGAGGACAGTTTTCTCTATCGAACAAGGTATAACAAAAGATACTTTATATGCCAATTATATATACTGGTTTATCGTTTAAAAAAAATGTCCAAACATTGGGACAGTTTTGTGAGTCACTGTATGTTACACTTCCTTTTTTTTCCGATATGTTACTTTATATATCTTTTATTCATTACATTTGATACACATTTGCTTAAGGTTTATCCTTCATTTAAATTCAGATATATTATATTTTACTTTATAATACCTTTAATACTTACTGATTATAAAAACATCAAACTTAGTTATTCCGTTAATTAGAATAGTTTATCCCTTATCTTTATCAGAGAATCAAAAGGAACAAACTTATTCCAGATATCAAATTATTTAACAAGAATCAAAGGATGTCCAAATTGACATCTTTGAATATAAATACCACAAAAAATTACATATTAAATAAAGACCATCTTACTTTTACCTTAAACATTATTTTCTAGATTTTTTTCATTTCTCTTTGAAATATACAATAGAAAATAAGTCCTTTAGAGTATTGATAAAAGTCTTAGTTGTGATTGTTTTTATTTTAGATGAAAAAGAAGGATGTATTTATACTAAAGGGGTTATACAATTAGCCATTCTAATTGTAGAGTAATAAAAGTCAGTTTTAAATATCATAAGTATTATGGTTAATCCTTATTGATAATCCGATTGGTTTAAGCATTTATGCGCATTGTGTTTAATTGGTAGTTCTTATTATTAAATGGCAGTTGCCCTGTCATTGATAATAATAATGGATGATTGCTTAGGATAATTCTATATTGTATTATTAATCGTCTATGTTTAATAATGTTTAGTTTTGATGTGCTATATCGTAATAATAACGAAGATGAAGAGGGATATATAGTCTGTATATATCATTATCCCCCGCCAAATGGAGGCAACATTTTTTGAGTAGTAGATTTTTCGCATGAAAATACTGAGATCAATTTGTGAGAAAAATTTGGATCTATTTTTTTTTATGTGTAACCAACCAGCATATGAGCGGATCATAGTGAGAAATATAAAAGATTATCAGAATAGAGCAGGTGCTATTGTTGACGTGAATCGTGACATAACTTTGTTGAATAAGGGGAAGAGAGAGAGAGAGAGAGAAAAAAAAAGAATTGCTTTTTAAGAACAAAAAAATTCTAAAATATAAATCTTGAAAAAAAAAAAAAAAAAAATGTATGTTTTTGTAATGTATAATAGAGAAGAGAGAAATAATATAATGCAGGAATGAACTATCTGAAAAACCCTTATAAAAAAACCTCGTGAGGAAAAATAATAAGTATTGAAGGGAAAAGATATATCATTATGCGGGTGAAGTAGAATCAAGGCGACGAGACTTTCGCTTCTCGTGTCGTTCAGAACGATCAGGAATATGACGGATATTGACAGTCTTTGGTAACTTTTGATTACCTGTAGAAATGACTGAATTTCTACGGGCCCAATACTTTTCAATGTGTGTTTTATCTGGGAAATGACTGGCAGGTTCCCAGGTATCATCGTCTGTAGTGTAACCTTTCCATCTTACGCGATAAAGATAGTTGGTAGGATTACTGCCTTTATGTGACACAATACTTTGTACTTCATAAAAGTCATTGTTATCTTGAGATGGTGATGCATCCTGTTTCTTAACGTTATCTGTGGAAATAAGTTTAATTTGGGATGTAGGTATATCCCGAGATAAAAGATTTTTGGCACTATCCATGAGGACATAAGATCCATTTGAGGTATGATTGATGATATGGAAGGGACCAAGATAGCGTTCTTCAGTTTTTCCACTTCGAAGCACATTTTTAATCATGACTGTAGCACCAATAGGGTATTTATCAGTAATTATTTTATGTGTTTTCATAAAACGAGCTTTGTCTTTAGCTTGTGTGGTTTGAATGCGTTTAGTTAAAGCGGGAATAAGGTATTCGTTAACTGTTTTAAACTTAGCAGCGATGGCATCAGAATTAATCGAAGACTGGTCGAAATTTGGATTAACATTTGTATAATTAGAAAAATCATTTGCGCGTCTGTTAAACATAACGGCAAAAGGTGTAGAATGATGAAGTCGTGAAACTTTTAAATTTAATGCTAATTGAGTAGCGGGTAGGAGAGTATCCCATTGGCTTTTAACACCTTGTAGCTTTTTTATAAGTGTACGTTTAGTGGAATGAACGTAGGCCTCATTCGTGCCATTCGAATTTGGAGTGTATGCAAGGCTTAAGCGGTGATCGACACCTAAGTGAGTAAGAACTTCTTCTACTAACTGATTAGTAAATTCAAGCCCTCTGTCAGTCTGTAATACTTTTACTAGGCCGAAAGTAGTAAATATGTCTACTAATTGTTTTGCAATAGTAGAAGCTTCCTTGTCTGGAATGGCTCTAAGAATAGTAAAGCGAGTAAAGAGATCGACGTAAATTAGGATGAAATTGTTTCCCGATTCTGAAGTTATATTCAGAGTTCCTAGGTCACACACACCGTGGTGTCCAGGGCCTGGTGGTACAATCTGTTTAGGTGGATGGAATCCGGTTTTGCTCCAATTAAAGGAGTGACAAATTATGCAATCCCTTAATACATCTGCTATATCTTTACGAAGATTAGTCCAATGTATGTGTTCATCATGGATGGATAATTCTATGGCGTTGATTCCACCGTGTCCGAGAAGGTGGTGTCTTTCAATGATAGAACGTCGCTCCTCTGGGGGCGGTGTGATCGGATCATATAGCTCGGAAGCTCGTTGCCTGAGAACCGGTAGTTCGGTACAAGAGGAATTCAATTTATTAGGGCGGACCTGGTCTAAAAGAGAATTATTTTTCTCTTTAGTTTTTATATTATTTTTTATCTGGTGTGAAGATTTATTAGAAGCTTTAATTAAGGCGCGTTGTTCAAGTTCCATTTCAACTTCTGGAGATGCAAAAAGTCTACTTAACCCATCTGCAATGTAATTGTCAGATCCCTTAATGTATGTAATTTCAAACGTTTTCGAATAAATTGTAGTATACCAGTTTTGTAAAAGTGCAGAACAGTATCTTTGTGTATGAAGAAAGATTAAACTGTAATGGTCCGTGTAAAGAATGAATTTGTTCAGATGTAACCACTGATGGTAACGAAGGAACATATAAGCAATTGCTAAACACTCACGTTTATTAGTAGAGTAGTTTTTTTCACTTTTGGTTAAGCTACGGGAGGCAAAACCAAGAAAGCGAATGGTGTTCGTACGGTCGATCTGCCAGACATAACCTCCGATGGCGTAACCGCTCGCATCTGTAGAAACACGAAGAGGTAGAGAAGTGTCCATGACAGAAATAACGGGTGCATGCGTAACCGCGTATTTTAAACCAGCGTAAGCTTTATCATGTGTTTCATTCCATGTTTTACGAAATAAAGCATTGTCACTAATATTTCTTAAACGATCTAGAGGAGCCGATATTTTGGAATAGTTGTTTATGAATTTTCTGAAATAACCGAAAAAACCAAGTACACGCATAAGAGCTTTATTGTTTATGATAGGTGGTAGCTTGTCAAGATTACATATCTTTGAACTGTCAATTTGGAGTCCTTTCGAACTTAGTTTAAAGCCGAGTAAGGTAAGAGAAATAAGCAAGAAATGGCATTTCTTACGTTGTAAGATAAGACCTGCATTGTTTAATCGTGTGATAACATCTTTAACTAACTTTTTATGTTCATGAATGTTATTTGTACGAGAACCAATGGTGATATCATCGATGTAACAAAAAACAGTTGGCATGTCTCTGAAGAGGTTTGATATCATGCGTTGAACAAAAGAAGGAAGTGTAGAAATTCCGAAGCATGCTTTTGCAAATTGAAATTGACCCCTATGTGTCGTAAAAGCAGTGTAAGGTTGAGAATCCTTAGCAATAGCAAAGCGTGTGAAGCAACTTTTTAAATCGAGTACAGTAAATAATTGACAATGTGATAATTGTTCATGAATTTCTTCAATTCTAGGTAATGCAAAGTTGTCTGATTTGGAAGGAATCAAGCTTAGATTTAATTCGCGGCAATCTGTGGCGACACGAACTATATTACCATAATTTCCGTTATCATCTCTTTTTTTAACAAAAAGGATTGGATTATTGTGTGGGTTGTGAGGTTCCGCAACAACTATGGTTTTGTCTGCTAACCATGTATCAAGTTGTGCGTCTAATTGTGGTTTATAAGCTAAAGCTAATGGGTACTGTTTTTTATTTATGACAGTGTTGTCGGATACTGCAAGTTTAAATTCAGAGTTAGGTATAGTGCAAACAGATGTAGGATCAATGTTAGCGTTGTCATCTAATTCTCTTTTAATAGAATTCATGAATTGGTTACGAATATTTTCTGTTCCGAAGTATTCAAAAGAAGGAAGGATCGATTGGATCTTCAATCGTAGGTAATGTGGAGTCGTTCCAAGTTGTAATTAGACCAGTGACAGCTATATTGAGACGAGGCATTAAGTCAAGTCCTATGCATATATCAGCTTCACTATGAAGGTCAAATACTTCAAATTTATGATGGACAGTAATATTGTTATAGAATACTTTTATTTTTTCAATAAAGCCTATTCGTGGAACAGTGTTATTTTTATGACCCAAAGAAATGATATTTTTTTATTATTTATGGGGGGAAGAAGAAGAAATACTACTAGTACTATTATTATTGGGACAAACAGGTGTGAGACCGAGTGTTTTGACCAGTGATGGTTTAATTGCAGAGAAGTTAGAACCAGTGTCAAGATATGCCCATGTTTGGTAGTTCTGTATTGTAATAGGTACAAGAATAGAATGTGAATTTTTAATTAGAGTAGGTTCTGGATTAATAGTTTGGTTTTTAGTAGTAGACTTACATTGTTGGGATATGTCTTCCAACATATCAGTATCCTCGTCGTCGTCAACAAAGGTTAATGCTTGTAAGGAAGCAGAAGAGAAGAGCGCTGGGCTTGGTTGTTGTTATTTACAGGTTGTAAATTCATTGCTCGTTGTGTGAGCTCGTCTACAGCAGGTGCAGGATCAGCGGGTTTACCATAGAACCGGACAGAAGAGGAGGAGGACTGACCTTTACCCTTTGGACAAATATGGCTAGGTGACCAATTTTCAACACCGCATCTGAAACAAGGATTTTTCCTTTTAGAAAAAGAAGAATTGTTGGTACCAGTGCTTGCAAAGTTAGAATTTGCATTTTTGAGAGCACGACAAGAATCGGTAGAATGATTACCATACGATTTATGATAAGTGCAGTATTGTTGGTTAGAACCAGAGGCAGCGGGTGCATTCGAGTCTCTTGTGAAAGAGCGAGAATTGTTTGAGGAGTGGCGCTGGCGTCCACCGGAGTGACGTTTCTCAATACGAGATGGAGAAGCAGGAGAGGGGGAAGCAGAAGAGGTAGAAGAATGATTGTTTCTTCTTGAACGACTATAGAGCTTATTGTAAAGCTCCTTAGCTAACGCCATTATGAATGACAGATTACGCTTAGTGGTGCTCGGAGCAGTAGCTAACGCAACGGTAACTTGATCAGAAAGCTCAAGAGGTAGAGCAGATACAAAACGAGGGCAAAGAACTGAAGCAGATGTTAACCCAGCACGACGTTTTAAGTCCTGGAACTTGTCAATGAAAGATTCAATGGATTGATGTTGCGACATACGTAAGTTAAGGAGATCCGTAGTAGCAGATTCCTGTTCAGCATCTACCGTAATACCATACTGACCGTTGATGGCTGTCTTAAACACTTCCCAAGCAGCGCAAGGGAACTCGGTGGTGAAATCGGATAACCAAGCTCGAATCTCAGTAGGTAAACAGAGAGGTAAAAGACGTTGCCAATGCTCATTCAAATCAAGTTGGTAGGTATTCAACACATCTTCGAATTTACTAATACATGATTTCAAGTTATTGAAAACAGTACGAGTGGTATCGTAGACATGGCCTGACCATTGAAAGAAAGGTAATTGAGTAGGTACAATAGCACGGGGCGTAGGTTTGTACATTGGAGGAGTAGTAGTAGGAGTAATGACTGGAGTCATGAGACGTTGAACCTCAATTAATTCTTCCAGAGAAGAACGAAGAGACCTTAATTCAGTAATTAAGGAAGAGGGAACAACTTGACCATGCTGGATGATCATAGTAGATAACTCATAGATTCGACCCTTGAGTATAGCTACATTCTTCTCAATACCTTGTACCGGAGTACAATTGTCAGCAAGAGAAGGGGTAGCCATAGCAACAGAGGCTTCGTCCATTTCAGTATCATTAAAATCAGAAGCGTCGCCAGAAAGAGGTACTTCTTCACTCAAGATACTATCAAGAGCCCGGTCAAGATCAAAAGCGTCAGCATTGACATCGTTCAAGATAGCAGGTACTTGAGTAGCATCAGAGGCAGCATAGGCAATGGGAGAGGAAGTGGCAGACATAGTGATTGGTAGGGTTTTTTAAAATAAAAAAAATTCAAGTAACGATTTATCAATAAAAATGAAATATACAATAGAAAATAAGTCCTTTAGAGTATTGATAAAAGTCTTAGTTGTGATTGTTTTTATTTTAGATGAAAAAGAAGGATGTATTTATACTAAAGGGGTTATACAATTAGCCATTCTAATTGTAGAGTAATAAAAGTCAGTTTTAAATATCATAAGTATTATGGTTAATCCTTATTGATAATCCGATTGGTTTAAGCATTTATGCGCATTGTGTTTAATTGGTAGTTCTTATTATTAAATGGCAGTTGCCCTGTCATTGATAATAATAATGGATGATTGCTTAGGATAATTCTATATTGTATTATTAATCGTCTATGTTTAATAATGTTTAGTTTTGATGTGCTATATCGTAATAATAACGAAGATGAAGAGGGATATATAGTCTGTATATATCACTCTTATTTTACAAAAGATCCCTTGAATTATATTATTTTCTTATTTATATAATTCTCTGTAAAACTATTTTGTTTTATTTTATTTCTTACGTGTTATATCCCTTATATAAAACACATTTTAGTTGGACAACTATAAACCTGGTGCTCACTTTCTTTTGAACTTATAAAATAATCTTCTTTTATTTTATCCATTCTACAAATAACTAGTACTCCATTTGTAACACGTGGTGCTCACTAACAGGGTAAGCCCTAACAAATTCAACTACTTTCCAAGCTGCTCAAATACTTTTACTATGACTAATCAAGAACCCACTGTGTTGGCTCAAGCATCCATTGACTCTTCGGACCTAAATCCTCGATGGTCCCCTAACTACAAACAAAGAATTATCGAATTCTATGGTTTTGAAGGAGAAGATTTCCGCTATTGGAATCTTTCTTCGCAATTAATGGTATTACTCAAGAATATCGTAAGGTTATAATACTCAAGGCTCAATTACGTCGTGCCGCTGCCATCTTTTTTTCTAATGACTTGAAAAATAAGAGTCTCGCTATTGACAAGGTTTCTTACCTCGATGCTATTGAATTATTGCAAGACCTGCTAGAAGAATATGAATACGCTTTTCAGTCGATGAAGCAACATCAAAATGAGAGTCCCCAAATGTTCCTCTCAAGGTTACATGAAGCAGCCGACCTTGCAGATATCCAAGAAGACAAATTCATATATTCCCGTTTCCGTGCTGGTTTACTCCCTCAAATTATTGTATTTTGTAAAGAACAATCGGCTTCTACTCACAAGGATTGGGTAAAGAACTCTAATGCCTGGTGGTCTGCTCATGCTGTCAAGTCCATCAACCTGGTAGATAATCCTTTTGTTTCTTCTGGTGATTATTATAATGGTAAAAATGATATAAAATTTGGATCCGAAAAGACAAAAACAGATAAAATGGTTAGTTTTAAAAATAACAATATCAATGAAAACCATAAATCACACACCGAGACGTATGCAAATGTTATATCACCCTCTATTGCCAATCTTACTGCAAAGTTAGAAGCTTTAGAGTTACATTCGTTGATACCCGGTAGTGGTTCAAATGGGAAAATTGACAATGATATCTCACAAACTCAAACCATAAAATCTTTAATGTCTGATAACGATTTTAAATCTTTCATCAAGAACATTGTACAAGAAGTAAACAATGAGAAAGTTTCATCATATATACCATATAAAAATAATCGAAAACCTATCTATAATAATGAAAATGGCTAATAATTAAGATAGGGACTCTTGTTGATTGGTGGTGACTGAATAATAGTAGAGGTTTGAAATTTGGTGAAATGATAGATTGTAATTTTCCGCAACTTTTGGTATACTTTTTGTAACTGTCGAATAATTATTGCGTGAGATACGGGGTTATAAGTATCAATTAAATAGGTTTAAATTCAGTCACGGGCGCAATTTTAATAAATAGTAGCCCAAATTTATAGAGTTGTTAGAGATAATATTCAAAAATGTTATCTTAAAATTTCAAACGTTTTCATAAGCTATATTTTGCGTAACATAGCTTCAAACTTTCAAAATACGCCTATTTTAGGGTATTAAATGATATTGTATATTATGACCATTGTCAAAAATTTTGAATTCCGCAGTAATATTTCTTTATATAAGAGTACATACTTTAGAAGTAAAAATGACGTAAAAATGATCTTTCTACGTGAGTTATTGATGGAGCTATAGACAGTGAAAGATAAACTTTACCATGTAAATAGCCGAAAACACCAAATATAGAAATATGACTGTGAAAAATGTTATAGTATCTAAACTTGAGTAATATAGTTAGAAAGAGATACGTCTTTAGACTACTTTTGTATGTTTGAAAGTTAATTTTGCTTAAAAACTCATTAATTAAATGACAAATAATCCCTGTTACCTAGTATGGTACAGCGTTAGCGTGCAGACCGTAAATCACAGCATATATTGAGCACGCGGTACTGTAAAGACCGCTGTAATAAGGTACTCTACTAGCTGGTAAACTTAGTAGAAGTATAACTAGTTGTAAGTTCAATAGATCACAAAAATGATATAGTATTTTATATTGTTTTATTTAAAAAAAAAAGGTAAAGAGAAAGTAAATCAAGAACGATTGCCACGGGTAATACTTTCTCTAGGGCGGCCACGGCCACGAGATGGTCTTCCGCGACCTGCTGCTGTTCTAGTACCACCAGTTGATCCTGCTGGCCTACCTACACGACGACGAGGGGTGGTGGGAATACGCCCAGAACGACGTACACTTACTTCTTCCTCCTGGGGGTCTTCCTCAGTAGACGTTTGTCTAAAAGGGAGAGGCCTTGAGATCCTTACAGATGCTGGAATATAATCCTGATCACGAGGATCGTCATTATCTCCGTCGGAATCAGAAAGAACTTCTTCATCTTCGTCTCGGGATCTCCTTCTGTTAATCCACTGATCAAACAACTGCTCTTCCCTTCTCAATCTTCTTGCTTGTGCTTCAGGACCCTCACCATCTCGACCAGCCGTAAAAAATACAGGTCCTTCGTCATTGCCAGCATTACTAGGCAATACCTCAACCTCACGAATACAGCGCTTCATGCCGCTGATAAAGCCACCTTGGTTGGCATAACGCCAGAGATACTCTAAAAGCTTACCAGGGCAATCCTTAGCGTTACGGTATCTAGGGCCGATGAACACCTTCAAATCCCTCCAGAGACACTCAATGATATTCGTGTGCAAGTGGCCAGAAACAGGTGTTAATGATACCTCGGGATTGTTAGTCACTTGGTCAACAGTAGTAAATCCACGGCTATGGTTAACAACCTGGTGCGCACGGAAAAAAAGCTGATTATTCTCACCGTCAAAGTCCAACTGACCATCATCTACGTGGGAAGTACGATGAAGGTTACGGTACGCACGCCAACCATCAGAGCGGATAACTGTCTGAGGCTTACAGAACTGGTAAATAATGGGCAAGAGAGTGGCAGCAGTACGGTTGGGAACGGTAAGGAAGATACGATTACCAGCTTCAAAATGGTGGCGAGTCTCAGTAATACCGGTGAGCACGTCCGTATACTCATATGTACGTCTGTTAGGATTTTCAGGGACAAGAGCCTCGACCATTCCAAATACCCAGATACCTTCTACGGGACGACCACGACCATGCTTACGCTTACCGAGCTTCGACTCGTCGATCTGGATATGATGACACCGGGGGTTACTTCCAAGAAGATAGTCCTCACCGAGATTATGACTCTCATAGTCCGACAACATCATAACTTGACAATCATACAATAATTGAGACAGCGTATTAGCGCAGATACTATGATTTCTAAGCACATCAGCAATGCGGACACCTTGAAAAAATTGATACATAGCAGATACCATATATTGCAAGATCATTTTCTTACGATAGAAAATGGAGCCTTTAGTAATGCTTCGACGCAAAGTAGTAGAATGGCCGAGAACTACGCCATCATCACTTAAAGACAACACACCACTGCATTTCCAATACCATTGGTCTCTCTCTTCACGCCACCATAAATAAGGATATCCAGTACACCCATTAATACCACAGCGAGCTTCTGGATCCCTATCAAACGCTTGAAAATCATCCTTGAGAACACTAGAAATAAGAATATTTGATATTAGTTATCTTCGAAGAAGTAGGTAGTAATAGAAGTAACTTACGTCCAGAGTTCTCCTCTTTCACGAGTAATTATTCTAGCTAACTCCAAGACATCACCATCTAAAACACGACTACGATAAGTAGAGACTACTTGACCAGTAACACGGCCACGAGAACGAGAAATAGTTGAAGACATTTAAAATAAGATGCTTAAGATGAACTATATATACTAATGTAGAGTTAATGAGTAGGTATAAGTTAACATTAGCAATGGGGCAATGGCATTATGTTTCCTTTTTATTTTAGTTTGTACTTACATGTTTGTTAAAAAGTTAGAGAAAGAAGAAAAAAAAAAGAAAAAAATATCTAGCCCCCCTCCCCTCCCCTAAATAAATCATTTAAAAGCAGTCACGCTTTAATTTAAACTGCGAGGATTTTTTTATACTTGTAACTATCTGAAAAATGGATATTTTGAGGAGCTATAAAAATAAAACTGTTCTGTATGACAGTTTAAAACTTATATATAGCATTCTATATATAAAAAACAAGTCTAATACCAAACATACGCACTATAGCGTGTTTTTTACAGCAAAAAGAGTAATATTAAGAAATTGGTCGATTTATTTTCTGCTTTAACTCTCGACTATAAAACTAAAACAGAAAATGTATTAGTGATAACTTTAGGTGAAATTTAGTCTAGTTTTCAAAAATAAACCTTGGAATTGACCTATCATTAGTGAAACACGATGTCGGACTATGTTTTATCCAAATTTTTGATAATTACGGTATTAACGCTTTTTTCGCTTTTACGATCATGCTAAAAGCTGTATATATAATAAAGCAATTTATTACGCGTGTTTTAAAATTAAAATTGCGTAGATATAATTATTTTTTCAAAAGTTATAATGAAAATAAGATAAAAATTGGTACATTTTCGATTGCATTTATATCATTGAATTTATTACCATACATGCTAAAATTGTAATGATGTTTTTACCTAGTTATTGTCCTTTATTTGAATATTTAATAATAATATTATCTTTGAAACTAATGGAGTAATTGACATTTAAAAATTTTAAAAAAAAACTAAAACTTTAATTTCTCCGCCAAAAACTATGCTATAAAGTTGAAATAACTAGAAAATAAAATGAAATTATTAGCATTTTTATTTTATTAGTTTGAGAATATCAAAATGGAGTTTTTTAAAATTTATTTTACTTTTTAAAGCAAATACTAAGTAAATTTGATATTACTAGTACAAGTCATCTTTTTTATATAAGGCAAAACAGTTTTTTTTTCTACTATTAACTTGTTTAACCTGTTTTATCAAACTTATGCAGAAAATTGCCAAAAAAAAAAATATGAAATTAGAATTTTGAAAAAATAAAAACTCGAAAAGTTACACGCGATACAAAAATTAACATTTACCAAAATCTTAGCGAAAAAAAAACAAAAAATATTTTTTGCAAAAGTTGTAACAAGGAATTGAACCAACAACCTGAGGTTTACAGAATCAACGCTCCGCCAACTGAGCCATAATAGAATACTTTTCAATGTCAACCTGAAAATCGCTGATGGTTTGGATGCCCCGGAACTCAACAGTTCGGTCCGAAATAATCCGGCTGGTACGACTACAGCCGAAGACCCTATGGACATCCCAGTTGATATCGAGCTCAGACTCAAGAAGACTAAGATCCAGAAAAGGAAGTTTGTGCCATCCGTTAGGAATTACGTAAGAAGGAAAAAGGCTAAGCAATAATGAATAATGATCACCTCTTCAATATCGCATATCATTACTAAAACCTTTACCGAATATTAAACGGATGCACTTATTATAAATACTTATGATTATCACACTACACATTATATATATATTTATTCTTTATTACTAATACTATTATATCGCTTAACTATAAATACCCCCACTCTATAACTAATAAAACATTATCTTCTATTTGACATAACTACTTACTTAATTGATTAACCACTGAGAGTTGAATCAATTACATTTAAATTACTATAAATACTATTACAAAACTTACACAAGTGTCAGGTTATAATTTGTAGCTATCAGTCATTTTCGCGTTCCTTGTGTTTGTGGTCTGATTTCTAAGTTATTGTATTAGTAATTTTATTATAAGGTTTTATTATAATCTATCATATGATATTCTCAAGTTCTCTTGTAGTTTATTCATATGTTTCTATTATTTTGTATTACTTCAATTGAATATAAAAAGGTCTCCTTTTTATATCTTTAATAAATTAACTTCCTTTTACTATTTTACTTATTTGATTATTTTCTCTTTATTTTATTGTATTATAAAACAAGTCCATTTCAAGCTTGATTCCTATTGGATGAGTCACGTGAATGTCACGTGTGGTACTCTGACTAAGCATCCAATACATCCACTAAAAGAAGAATGACACAAGAAAAGCTGCGCTCTTGGTTTAGTGGTAGAATTTCACCCTTCCAAGGTGAAGGCCGGGGTTCGATTCCCCGAGGGCGCATTTTTTGTCACTATCACCCGAGGATCTTTTGTTGTCACTTGTCACTATTCTTTTAGTCAAAATTGGTCCTCAATTTTGTACTACTTTAATTGTAATATAAATAATATTCAATTGTCATTTAATAAATCTTAATCACTCTTTTACATCTAAACATATAAAATATACTTTTATAATAAATATTAAATAACAAAACAATATACACTTCAGACGCTGACAATTGGTAGCACTCCCGTCATTTTAAACGTGGAGTATATTTATATATTAAGAAGTATTTCTTCATGTATCATACATCAAACTATTTAAATCGTTTTGAAATCGAAGAAAGAATAGAAGAAAAATTACCATACAAATTACAAGAGAAATATAGAAAAATAAGAGTTACTTCAAAAGCTGAAGTGACTGAAGAACATCGTTTAACACAGACAAAGAAACGAATTGAACATTGGGAACAATTAAGTGATAAACTTTTGAATAATATTTTACAGCAATTACTAGAAAATACCTCTGATAACAACAAAGAAATCGAATCATTAACAAATTATTTTGATAACAACACAGAAATTGAACAGCAACTTACACCAAATCACAGCATGACAGAAAACAACAACATCGCCAATGACATTGCATCTGCTATGACTGCAGCTATGACGATGTTATTAGACAAACAAAAATCCAATGATAACAATGACTTTATAAAGAAACCAAAAGTATATAATGGTGAACGTGATCCACAGATTATTGATTTATGGATAAGTAGTATTGAAGATTATGGTACTTTTAAAGGATATGACAATGAGAAAATGTATACATTAGGAAAGACGTTATTAGATCAAGATGCTAGAACGTGGTTATACATTGTAGAACAAGACCAATCTGGCCCTTTAAATGATTGGAGTAAATTAAAAAGACTACTGGTACAAACATTTAAACCAGCAAATTCAACTATCCTTTTGCGTGACAAGCTGCACCAATTACAACAAACAGGCAGTATTTCTGAATATATTCGGGAATTTTTACAAATCAAACTAAGTATCAAAAATATAAGTAATGATGAAGCTGTATCACAATTTACCAGAGGATTGAAAGACTCTGAGCTAAGAATAAAAATACACAGGTTATATCGTGGTGATATATGTCCTCCAATGAATGAAGCAATTAGTGAAGCTTATCTTCATGAATCATCAAATACTATGGCATCTCATCATATTATAAATCATACAAACCGAAGTAATACGGCAATAGACGATCCTATGGACCTTTCTGTACTTGTACAGCAATTGTATGCTATTGTCTCTCCAAATACCTATAGCAATAATGGTTATCGCGGTAAATATCGTGGTAGTGGATATCAAGGCAATAATCATCGTGGTGGTGGATCGTATCGTGGTAGTAGTTCTTCTCGTGGTGGTGGCTCCTCTCGTGGTGGAAGCTTCCGTAGTGATTCCCGTGGTGGTTTTCGTGGTGGCTTTCGTGACTCTTCTCGTGGTAGTTTTAGAAGCGATTCTACTGGAAATAACAAACAGTGCTATGCTTGCAAAGGGTATGGTCATATCCGAAACCAATGCCCAAATTACCTGAAGCAAGAAAAACTATATTTTATAGAAGATAAAAGTAATGCTGATGATTATACTCACCATGAAGAATATGTTGATAAAGAAATAATAGATAACTCAAACAACAATAAAAATGATAATATTTATGATCATTATTCTGATAAGTCTCCATTTTTATTATATAGTGTTTTGCCTTCATCCTCTTCTTTTGTTCAGCCACTTACTATTACTAAGGATATATTACAAGATGATATCGATTTTATTTTAAATGCCTCCATTACACAACATAAATTGCCGTTATACCACATTACTATAAATGAAAATGGAACTAAATACAGCGTATTAATTGACTCTGGAGCTTCAGCTAATTATATTCATTCGAGATTGATACATTATATTTCAGACATTACACAAATACAAAAACAATCAGTAGAAACAGCTAATGGGCAAAGAAGTGAGATTACAAAAAAGGCACGATTTAATATTACAATGGACAAATATCATGATGAAGTAGAAGCATATGTTTTTGACACAAAATTTGATATAATCCTGGGTAGATCATGGTTAGCACAAGTACAACCTATACCAGATTGGTTCACTGGAGAATGGAAAATACCTGTACGTAGACACTCAACTGATTACGCTTTAATCCGACCTATTATTATCAAAACGATCCCAATCGAAGAAAGTGTGGATGTTGAAGATGAAATAAACAATATGGAATTTTTATTATCTGCAAAACAATTAGAAAATTTATTAAAGAAAAAGAAAATTGAAGAATGTTATTTTATAGATTTAAAATTAATTTTAGAAACTAATAATTTAAATAGTATTGATAAAAATGAAATTGCTGTAAATCTGACTGAAAATGAAAAAATGAATCAACAATGGCGTGATGAATTTGAAAAAGAATATCCTGAAGTTTTTAAAGGTACCATTGATCACTTACCACCTATCCGTAACACAACACAAGATATGATATTACTTAAACCTGATCATATTCCGATATCAATTGCACCATACAAAATGAGTCCTATTGAATTGAAAGAACTTAGACGACAATTAGATGAATTATTAAAACAAGGATTAATTGAACCCACAGCATCACCTTATGGATCTCCTGTTCTGTTCGTTAAGCAAAAAGATGGTAATTCGTTCAAATTAAGGATGGTTTGTGATTATAGAGCTGTCAATAAAGCAACAATCTCTCAAGGTATTCCAGTTCCTCGTATTGATGAATGCTTAGAGCAATTGCATGGAGCAAATTTCTATAGTTCTTTAGATCTAAAAAGCGGATTTCATCAACAACGACTAACTGATTCTGATTTTGAAAAGACTACAATTAACACTAGATACGGTCAGTACAAGTGGCGGGTCATTCCTTTTGGACTAAAAAACAGTGGTAGACAGTTTATGAATATGGTCAATAATGAATTACGTGATCTCATTGATAAAATATGTATTGTATATATTGACGATATTCTAATATTTACGAAAGGTAATGATGTTGAATTGCATAAAAAACATGTGCATATGGTATTACAAAAACTGGAAAAAGCACAATTAATCGTCAATAAAAAGAAATGTATGTTCAATCAAAAAAGGCTAACATTTTTAGGTCATGATCTTATTGCGGGACAGGGTATTCTTCCATCTGAAAAGAAAATACTCGCTATTGCAAATTGGCCGCGTCCTATTAATGTTCAAGACGTTCGAAAAGAAAAAAATATACATCATGCTCCTATGAAACCACTTGAAGTTCCTCCCCCTTTCTCTAGATGGCATATTGATTTTATTGG
Source organism: Thamnidium elegans (assembly GCA_025201345.1). Taxonomy (NCBI): domain Eukaryota; kingdom Fungi; phylum Mucoromycota; class Mucoromycetes; order Mucorales; family Mucoraceae; genus Thamnidium; species Thamnidium elegans. The sequence continues at coordinate 21,309 of JAIXMG010000046.1, forward strand.
TATTTTACCTACTACTGATAACGGAAACAAATGGATTATCATGGCTGTTGACTATAATACTAATTGGCCTATTGCTCGTGCATTAAATGATGCTACTGCTCCTGAAATCGTAAAATTTTTATATGAAGAAATCGTAATGCGTTTTGGTTGCCCTGCTGAACTCGTCTCTGATCGTGGCGCTAATTTCATGTCCAAAATTTTAAAGCAGTATATGAAGAAAATCAAAGCAAACCATATTTTTACTAGTGCTTTTCATCCACGAACTAACTCAAAGTGCGAACGACTTAACCAAACTTTCAAACACATGGTTACTAAATATGTTAAAGGTGACACCCATAGCTGGGACGAATTTATTGACACTGCTCTTTTTGCTTGTCGTGTAAGAAAACACGGGTACCATTTAAGATAGGGACTCTTGTTGATTGGTGGTGACTGGTTAATAGTAGAAACTTGAAATTTGGTGGAACGATAGAATGTAATTTTCCGCAACTTTTGGTATACTTTTTGTGACTGTCAAATTATTTCTGCATGAGATATGAGGCCAGACGTATCAGTTAAATAGGTTTAAATTCAAATCCGCCCCAGCCTATAATTCAAAACGTTTCAGATTTTTACACAATATATTGATAAACGCTTGGCATATTCTCCAAGAGTTTCAAATTAAAATCTGTTATATTTCGCTCTCCGCAAGTGTTTACATTTTGACGGGCGCTGGGGACCGTGAAAAAATTATAAAATATAGTTTGTCGGCTAACTATGATAAAAATAGTTATATTTAATTTCGATAAAAAATAAAAACTTAATTTTACATAATAAAACAAGTCATAAATCCCAAAAAACAATTTGAAAGTTTTGGATTAGTAAAATTTATTTTATTAATTTGATGTAAGTTTTGTAATAGTATTTATAGTGATTTAAATGTAATTGATTCAACTCTCAGTGGTTAATCAATTAAGTAAGTAGTTATGTCAAATAGAAGATAATGTTTTATTAGTTATAGAGTGGGGGTATTTATAGTTAAGCGATATAATAGTATTAGTAATAAAGAATAAATATATATATAATGTGTAGTGTGATAATCATAAGTATTTATAATAAGTGCATCCGTTTAATATTCGGTAAAGGTTTTAGTAATGATATGCGATATTGAAGAGGTGATCATTATTCATTATTGCTTAGCCTTTTTCCTTCTTACGTAATTCCTAACGGATGGCACAAACTTCCTTTTCTGGATCTTAGTCTTCTTGAGTCTGAGCTCGATATCAACTGGGATGTCCATAGGGTCTTCGGCTGTAGTCGTACCAGCCGGATTATTTCGGACCGAACTGTTGAGTTCCGGGGCATCCAAACCATCAGCGATTTTCAGGTTGACATTGAAAAGTATTCTATTATGGCTCAGTTGGCGGAGCGTTGATTCTGTAAACCTCAGGTTGTTGGTTCAATTCCTTGTTACAACTTTTGCAAAAAATATTTTTTGTTTTTTTTTCGCTAAGATTTTGGTAAATGTTAATTTTTGTATCGCGTGTAACTTTTCGAGTTTTTATTTTTTCAAAATTCTAATTTCATATTTTTTTTTTTGGCAATTTTCTGCATAAGTTTGATAAAACAGGTTAAACAAGTTAATAGTAGAAAAAAAAACTGTTTTGCCTTATATAAAAAAGATGACTTGTACTAGTAATATCAAATTTACTTAGTATTTGCTTTAAAAAGTAAAATAAATTTTAAAAAACTCCATTTTGATATTCTCAAACTAATAAAATAAAAATGCTAATAATTTCATTTTATTTTCTAGTTATTTCAACTTTATAGCATAGTTTTTGGCGGAGAAATTAAAGTTTTAGTTTTTTTTTAAAATTTTTAAATGTCAATTACTCCATTAGTTTCAAAGATAATATTATTATTAAATATTCAAATAAAGGACAATAACTAGGTAAAAACATCATTACAATTTTAGCATGTATGGTAATAAATTCAATGATATAAATGCAATCGAAAATGTACCAATTTTTATCTTATTTTCATTATAACTTTTGAAAAAATAATTATATCTACGCAATTTTAATTTTAAAACACGCGTAATAAATTGCTTTATTATATATACAGCTTTTAGCATGATCGTAAAAGCGAAAAAAGCGTTAATACCGTAATTATCAAAAATTTGGATAAAACATAGTCCGACATCGTGTTTCACTAATGATAGGTCAATTCCAAGGTTTATTTTTGAAAACTAGACTAAATTTCACCTAAAGTTATCACTAATACATTTTCTGTTTTAGTTTTATAGTCGAGAGTTAAAGCAGAAAATAAATCGACCAATTTCTTAATATTACTCTTTTTGCTGTAAAAAACACGCTATAGTGCGTATGTTTGGTATTAGACTTGTTTTTTATATATAGAATGCTATATATAAGTTTTAAACTGTCATACAGAACAGTTTTATTTTTATAGCTCCTCAAAATATCCATTTTTCAGATAGTTACAAGTATAAAAAAATCCTCGCAGTTTAAATTAAAGCGTGACTGCTTTTAAATGATTTATTTAGGGGAGGGGAGGGGGCTAGATATTTTTTTCTTTTTTTTTTCTTCTTTCTCTAACTTTTTAACAAACATGTAAGTACAAACTAAAATAAAAAGGAAACATAATGCCATTGCCCCATTGCTAATGTTAACTTATACCTACTCATTAACTCTACATTAGTATATATAGTTCATCTTAAGCATCTTATTTTAAATGTCTTCAACTATTTCTCGTTCTCGTGGCCGTGTTACTGGTCAAGTAGTCTCTACTTATCGTAGTCGTGTTTTAGATGGTGATGTCTTGGAGTTAGCTAGAATAATTACTCGTGAAAGAGGAGAACTCTGGACGTAAGTTACTTCTATTACTACCTACTTCTTCGAAGATAACTAATATCAAATATTCTTATTTCTAGTGTTCTCAAGGATGATTTTCAAGCGTTTGATAGGGATCCAGAAGCTCGCTGTGGTATTAATGGGTGTACTGGATATCCTTATTTATGGTGGCGTGAAGAGAGAGACCAATGGTATTGGAAATGCAGTGGTGTGTTGTCTTTAAGTGATGATGGCGTAGTTCTCGGCCATTCTACTACTTTGCGTCGAAGCATTACTAAAGGCTCCATTTTCTATCGTAAGAAAATGATCTTGCAATATATGGTATCTGCTATGTATCAATTTTTTCAAGGTGTCCGCATTGCTGATGTGCTTAGAAATCATAGTATCTGCGCTAATACGCTGTCTCAATTATTGTATGATTGTCAAGTTATGATGTTGTCGGACTATGAGAGTCATAATCTCGGTGAGGACTATCTTCTTGGAAGTAACCCCCGGTGTCATCATATCCAGATCGACGAGTCGAAGCTCGGTAAGCGTAAGCATGGTCGTGGTCGTCCCGTAGAAGGTATCTGGGTATTTGGAATGGTCGAGGCTCTTGTCCCTGAAAATCCTAACAGACGTACATATGAGTATACGGACGTGCTCACCGGTATTACTGAGACTCGCCACCATTTTGAAGCTGGTAATCGTATCTTCCTTACCGTTCCCAACCGTACTGCTGCCACTCTCTTGCCCATTATTTACCAGTTCTGTAAGCCTCAGACAGTTATCCGCTCTGATGGTTGGCGTGCGTACCGTAACCTTCATCGTACTTCCCACGTAGATGATGGTCAGTTGGACTTTGACGGTGAGAATAATCAGCTTTTTTTCCGTGCGCACCAGGTTGTTAACCATAGCCGTGGATTTACTACTGTTGACCAAGTGACTAACAATCCCGAGGTATCATTAACACCTGTTTCTGGCCACTTGCACACGAATATCATTGAGTGTCTCTGGAGGGATTTGAAGGTGTTCATCGGCCCTAGATACCGTAACGCTAAGGATTGCCCTGGTAAGCTTTTAGAGTATCTCTGGCGTTATGCCAACCAAGGTGGCTTTATCAGCGGCATGAAGCGCTGTATTCGTGAGGTTGAGGTATTGCCTAGTAATGCTGGCAATGACGAAGGACCTGTATTTTTTACGGCTGGTCGAGATGGTGAGGGTCCTGAAGCACAAGCAAGAAGATTGAGAAGGGAAGAGCAGTTGTTTGATCAGTGGATTAACAGAAGGAGATCCCGAGACGAAGATGAAGAAGTTCTTTCTGATTCCGACGGAGATAATGACGATCCTCGTGATCAGGATTATATTCCAGCATCTGTAAGGATCTCAAGGCCTCTCCCTTTTAGACAAACGTCTACTGAGGAAGACCCCCAGGAGGAAGAAGTAAGTGTACGTCGTTCTGGGCGTATTCCCACCACCCCTCGTCGTCGTGTAGGTAGGCCAGCAGGATCAACTGGTGGTACTAGAACAGCAGCAGGTCGCGGAAGACCATCTCGTGGCCGTGGCCGCCCTAGAGAAAGTATTACCCGTGGCAATCGTTCTTGATTTACTTTCTCTTTACCTTTTTTTTTTAAATAAAACAATATAAAATACTATATCATTTTTGTGATCTATTGAACTTACAACTAGTTATACTTCTACTAAGTTTACCAGCTAGTAGAGTACCTTATTACAGCGGTCTTTACAGTACCGCGTGCTCAATATATGCTGTGATTTACGGTCTGCACGCTAACGCTGTACCATACTAGGTAACAGGGATTATTTGTCATTTAATTAATGAGTTTTTAAGCAAAATTAACTTTCAAACATACAAAAGTAGTCTAAAGACGTATCTCTTTCTAACTATATTACTCAAGTTTAGATACTATAACATTTTTCACAGTCATATTTCTATATTTGGTGTTTTCGGCTATTTACATGGTAAAGTTTATCTTTCACTGTCTATAGCTCCATCAATAACTCACGTAGAAAGATCATTTTTACGTCATTTTTACTTCTAAAGTATGTACTCTTATATAAAGAAATATTACTGCGGAATTCAAAATTTTTGACAATGGTCATAATATACAATATCATTTAATACCCTAAAATAGGCGTATTTTGAAAGTTTGAAGCTATGTTACGCAAAATATAGCTTATGAAAACGTTTGAAATTTTAAGATAACATTTTTGAATATTATCTCTAACAACTCTATAAATTTGGGCTACTATTTATTAAAATTGCGCCCGTGACTGAATTTAAACCTATTTAATTGATACTTATAACCCCGTATCTCACGCAATAATTATTCGACAGTTACAAAAAGTATACCAAAAGTTGCGGAAAATTACAATCTATCATTTCACCAAATTTCAAACCTCTACTATTATTCAGTCACCACCAATCAACAAGAGTCCCTATCTTAATTATTAGCCCACGACTCCATTTGTAACACTGTAAAGTTTTTAAACCTTTTTTCATAGTGTTACAAATGGAGTACTAGTTATTTGTAGAATGGGTAAAATATAAGGTATAAAATAAAAAAAAGATTACTTTATAAGTTCAAAAGAAAGTGAGCACCAGGTTTATAGTTGTCCAACTAAAATGTGTTTTATATAAAGGATATAACACGTTAGAAATAAAATAAAAGAAAATAGTTTTACAGAGAATTATATAAATAAGAAAATAATATAATTCAAGGGATCTTTTGTAAAATAAGAGAATGAAAATATCTAGAAAATAATGTTTAAGGTAAAAGTAAAATGATCTTTATTTAATATGTAATTTTTGTGGTACAGTGGGTACATAAATTGACCCACAAAACTTGTTTTTAGCGTATCTTTTGATTGAATAAAGCTAGATAGCTCAAATTTAAAAATATGTTACGTCTTCAAGTTCTAAATCAATTCCAGTAAGATGTTTATGTTTAAATCGGAGATTCAATTAGAAATAGAAGATATGCGAAATTTTATTAAAAAAAGAGAAAACATAAAAAATTAATATGTTGTATATCCCCCTTTAGCATTGATAACAGCTTCAATTCTTTTGTGATAGCCATTGTAGTACTTATCCATATCGTCCTTGGTAAATCTGTTCCATTCAAAATCAAATCTTCGCCATAATTCGTCAACATTTTTAGGCTTAAGCGAATAACCGTCTAGTCTTTTCTTTACATGATGCCAGAGGTGCTCAATCGGATTAAGATCTGGACTACATGGTGGCCAGTCTTTGATATACTTTATGCCCTGGCTATCCATCCAACTTTTGCTACTTTTTGAAGTGTGGCACTTAGCACCATCCTGTTGAAAAAGAACACCACTATGGGTTAAACCGTAGTATCCCAATGTATCAAAGTATGATGTCTGTAAAACATGTTGATAAAGGTCTGAATTCATAGTTTTTTCAAGTAAACAACATGCATAACCAGGTCCAAATGCTGTCATACAACCCCATATCACTATAGATCCTCCACCACTCTGTTTTTTACCTCTAAAGTTGAACGGCCTAAGTTTCTCACCTTTCAGAACGTACGTATATTCCGCTCCATCTGATCCCCAGAGGTTTAACTTGGTTTCGTCTGAGAATACGACCTTCTTCCAATCTTCCACTGACCAATCACGATGTTCTTTCGCCCACTTATAACGTTTCTTCATATGCGTAATATCAATGGCGGCTGTTGAATACTTAAATCTACACCTAAAGCCTAACTCTCTAATGACTTTTCGGGTGGCATTATAGCTAATTGAGTAACCAACACTACACAAGTATTTATGGACATCACGAGCAGACTGTAAGGAACCGGATCGAAGTTTTAAACGTATCAATGTTTTAGTAAATGGCTTCACAATGCTGGGTCTTCCGGTATGTTGTCGAATATAATTTGGAATAATGCCTGATCTCAATCTGTTTACATGAGACTTCGAAACTCCAGTACGTTTCACAATGTTTATAGTAGGTTCACCTTTCAAAATCAGAGACTTGACATCATCACGTTTACTTTGGCTGAGTTTATAAGGCATAGTTATTTTTAAAAGTGGTAAAATTTGGAGCGAAATAGTGAGTAGAAAATATTCGAAAAGTTCGAAGGTATTTATAGCATAAAATAGAGGAAGGTTTAAATATTAATATACTATAAATATATTTTAGATACATCTACGTGCCGGCCGTAAATGATTTATTACTTAAATTACGCGGAAAATTAAAAAAATTCCGAATCACTTTATTTTCCTTACATCATGATTACGTCATAGAGAATAATTAAAAATTTATTCATAATAAAATTTAGACTCTTCTGATTTCTTTGATACTTAGCTTGAATAGCTAGTACCATTATTTGATGAGATAATTAGAAAACAAGTTTTGTGGGTCAATTTATGTACCCACTGTATTTATATTCAAAGATGTCAATTTGGATATTCTTTGATTCTTGTTAGATAATTTGATATCTGGAATAAGTTTGTTCCTTTTGATTCTCTGATAAAGATAAGGGATAAACTATTCTAATTATCGGAATAACTAAGTTTGATGTTTTTATAATCAGGAAGTATTAAAGGTATTATAAAGTAAAATATATATCTGGATTTAAATGAAGGATAATCCTTAAGCAAATGTGTATCAAATGTAATGGATAAAAGATATATAAAGTAACATATCGGAAAAAAAAAAAAAGGAAGTGTAACATAAATCTGAGGTTTGGAAGTAATAAGCTGAAAGTAAAAAGGTAATTTTCGGACTGAAAATGGATATGGTAAAATAATGATACAATGTGGTTCCGTTGTGATAGATAATTTATAAGTTCTTTTAAAAGAGGAGATAGCCAGAGAGTCTTCTAGTATATCCAGTTTTAAATAGTGAGCACCACGTCGTTTTTATATAAATATATATTATAAATATAAGGAGACGAATCCAAAGAGAGAGAAAATATAGTAAAGAAAAAAATATAATTGATAAAATAAAATATAAAAGTACAATGAAATATAGTATTAATATACTTGTTTTCAAGGGAATCAAAGGGAAAATAAAGTTATAAACGTTATTATAAAGAAAAAAAAATAATAGTATACTTGGTAAAATACTTCAAGTTATAGTCAGTGAATTTATGTTATAATATGATTGATTTTTATTTAAAGTAATTTTTTGGGGTTTTTATATCTGATTATATGTAATGGGATCGGTTATTCTTACCCATGATTTCTCGGAAAGAGAAATAGATGATACTAAGATTTTAATTCTATAATTTGTTTTGATAAAAAGAGTAAAGTATAATAAAAAAAATACTAAAGTTTTAGAAGAAGATAATTTAGTTTATCTGAAAGTAAAAAGTCGGAAGTGTTGTAAAAGAATTATTAAAAAGTCAGAATTTGTCAGATTGTAACAATAAGTAAGAAATAAAAACTTGTTCAGGGAAATGTGATAATAAAAAGAAATAGGAAAAAATAGATATTTATGTAGTGAAGATTTAACGGTTCGTAACAGTATAATAACAATAACGTGGTGCTCACTCAAGTATAATTTATTCTTTAAATATACTTCTCTATCTTATTTCCCTCAAAAGAAATAAAACTACTATTAAACCGAACGTAACATCCTAATAAATCTAATCAGACTTTGACAACCCACAACATAAAAATAGTAAAAAGGTCTCACCGAGAATCGAACTCGGATCACCGGATTCAAAGACCGATATGATAACCATTACACTATGAAACCTTCATATTTTTGTGTCAGTTACTTCTTTACTGATGAGTACAATAAACTTGTTTAAGACAGGCTTGACGCAGTAAGATATATATATATATATAAGACAGGCTTATGAAAGAAAGATTGATTTTTATTTATTTTAAACTACGAAGCTATTTTTATATGTTCTGAATTGTAATTTCAACCAATTACACTTTTGCTTCTTTCTTGGCCTAGGCGGGTTGGGTTTGAATATCTTCTTCTTATTTCTATTCCAATTTACCACCGCTTCTGGAATACCATATGTTTCCAAACCGACATTACCCTCCTCTTGGACTGATGTTGGACCCTCAACATCCTTATTGGCAGCAGGTAAACTAGGTGAAACAGGAGGAGATGGAACCAAAAAAGACCTACTAGGCTTTATTCTGTGTCGATAGGTAAAAAATTTTGACGTCGGATTGAACACTCTGATCTTTGCCAATTTGTCTTCCTTGCTTTCAGTATCTTTTTTTTCTATCACTACCTCAGAAGTACCTGTTTTTTCTTTTTCTTTTGACTCTTGACCTTGTCGACTACTTTCTGTTATCAAATCAGGCTCATTATCACAAATAACAATAACATTATTTTTATCTTCTATCTCTTGAGCAGGACTATGTTCCATCGAACTTGTTGATTTTTCTTCTTCGCTGGCAGTATTCATGTCAACATCAAAAGTTTCTGGTGTTTCTTCTTGAGGATACAGTAAATTTTCTTGAGGGTAAACCAAATTGTTTTCTTGACGATAAGGTGGAGAGCTGTCTTGATATACTGCTGATTCTTCGGGTGTATGTTCTCCAAGTACCGGTTGAGCTTCAACTATTGGTCCCACACTATTATGATCATCTCCCTTTCCAGACATTGATTCATCACTTGTTATAGTTTCAGGTAATACTATTTGTTCTTGATAATCACTAGATATTTCATTAATTGCCCCTTGAATATCATGATCGATAATATCTTCATCAATAACATGACCATCTCTATCGAGACCTTCTATTAGTTGATAGTCTTCTAGTGGACCTTCTACAGCACTACGAAAACTACTGTTTGAAAACACAGAGGCTGTTTCTTCTATATTATCATCTGTTTCTTCCGCTTCTTGTACAAGATGTTCAGCAGTATTAAAAACATTACCAGGAAAAATATTAGCATCAGTAACTGTAGTGGAACCAGCAGAACCAGTATTATCACCAGAGCATTCACTAACAGTAGTAGTATCACGACGGCCGTTAACCGCACGAGAACCAATAATAGCAGCACGAGAACTAGTAGGAACACTAGTTCCTCCTCCCCTTCCACTTCTTGTTGAGGTGACAGCCTTAACAACTTTTCTACTTGCAGTAGGATCATACCAAGCGCCTTCCGGCTTTTCACCTTTAGCAACTTTAAGCCTATCTCGATGAACCAAATGATCCAATTTTTGACCAGCCATTGTTTCCAGTTGATAAGTACCATATTCTTCAAACACTTGAGTTACAATATAAGGACCTTTAAATCTAGGTTCCAGACCAAATTTGCCTTCATGTGTTAACAGAACTAAATCACCAATATCATAATGCTTGGCATCAATAGACCTATCCCATCTGTCTTTATCCTTTTCAGATACAGCTTGCATACGAGTTTGAGCAGCAGCACGATGTTGACCTAGATCAGCTAAACCTCTTGCTGTAATATCTGCAACCGTACGTGGGTCAGACATGGCATCTTTAGATATGTAAGGAGTAATTGCATCACCAGGTAATCTTGGTTGCTTACCATAAACTAAAAAATATGGACTATAACCCGTTGTAGAGTTTACCCATACTCTTGAAGACCAGACAGCAGTATCCACAAAATCATCCCATCGGTGTATAGCACCTTGAACATATTTGCGTAACATTTGCTTTATCGTACCATTGTAGCGTTCAACCTTACTATTAGTTCTAGGATGGAAAGCTGAAGTTAATTTATGCTTAATACCAAGGCGTTCAACATAAGCTTCCACTAAACCACTTGTAAAGTTTGCACCACGATCTGTTAAGATCTCCACAGGACAACCAAAACGAGTTACTATTTCCTCATAGATAAATGTAGCTACAACTTCTTTAGTAGCTTCTGGAACAGCTCTAGCAATCGGCCAATTGGTCGTAGCATCAACAGCAGTTAGCAGCCACTTGTTACCATTGATAGTAGTAGGTAGCTCCCCAATAAAGTCCAAATGCCATCTTTCAAAAGCTTCCACCGGAATAGCCAAAGGATGCATAACATCTTGGTGTTTTGAAACAGGTTTACCATTTACTTGACATGCAGCACAGATTTCAATCCATTTTTGTATATCACTCCTCATACGTGGCCACCAATAGCGACTAGTCATCAAGTGCAACATGTTTTTGATAGATGCATGTCCAAAACCATCGTGATACTTCCCAACCAAGTCAGCTCGTTGTACGAACGGTATAAATGGTACAGTCTTGTCTTCCTTATTAACCTTTATTTTACGATAAACTTTGTTATTGTTAATTATAAAAAAAAGATTCCTCTTTTTTTAGTAATTTAGCAAGCGCAGGCGATTTGACTTTTGTTCTAGCTTCGTTGATATACAGTAGGGGCCAATCCGAACGAACTTCTTCAGGTAACTCACTCCAAGCAGAATACAAACATTGGGGTTGTAAGGACTTGTCATCAGGAGTACTAAGATCACCAACTCTTGAAAGAGCATCAGCCACTACATTCTCTTTACCTGGTTTGTATTTAATTTCAGGGCCAAACATTTCCAATTCAGAGATCCACCTTACTAATCTTGGGGTAGGTTTAACTTGAGACCTAAAGTACACCAAAGGATTATGATCCGTGTAAACCGTATAACCTGAGGAACAACCATCGATAAAACAACGCCACTTCCTTAAAGCATTTACAATACCAATCAACTCCCGCTCCTGTGCTGGAAATGACTGTTCAGCCTTAGAGAGCTTCCTGGATTCATATGCCACTGGATGCCAAGTAGATAAAGGACCATAAGGATTTTTAGCGTCATGATTATACTTTGAGACATCAGGCTGTAGAAGAACTGCACCTACACCATACTCACTAGAATCTGTTTCTATGACAAAAGGTAAATCCATATCTGGCATTTGCAAAACAGGAGCCGATACCAGTAGTTCCTTGATCTTCTTGAAACTCTTCTCACATTCTTCAGTCCATACGATTTCCCTCTTTTTAGGACCAACACCACGAGTCAAATCAGTTAACGACGCTGCAATAGCAGAAAAAACCAGGTATGAACCTTCTGTAATGCTGGCTTAGCCCCAAAAATTGTCTAATCTGTTGCACATTTTCAGGACGAGGCCAATCACGAACCGCTTGAATCTTCGAAGAAGAAGGTGATACACCATTAGCTGAAATTTCAAACCCAAGGAAGACCAACTTCTTTTGAGCAAAGATACATTTAGCCAAGTTCACAACCAAGTTTGCCTCTTGAAGACGATTAAGCACTTCACGCACATGAGCTCTGTGTTCTTCTTTATTCTTGCTATAAATACAAACATCGTCTAAGTATACCAAGGCATATTTATCGATACAGTCACTTAACAAGGTATTCATCCATGCTTGAAAACTAGGAGGAGCATTGGAAAGGCCCATCGGCATGACACACCAGTGAAATTTCCCGTACCTTGTATTAAAAGCAGTCTTGGGCTTGTCAGAATCTTTAATTTTTATTTGATGATATCCAGATTTTAGATCAATAGTACTAAACCAAGTTGCACCTCTTAAACGATCAATACTCTCGTCAATCCTAGGTAAAGGACTACCAATCTTAGTCGTCACTTTATTTAGACCACGATAATCCAAACACATTCGCATGGTACCATCCTTCTTACGAACAAACAAAACAGGTGCACCCCAAGGAGAAGAACTAGGCTCAATAAGACCCAAGTCTAAAAGCTCCTTTAACTGCCTTTGTAATTCATCAAGCTCTGCTGGACTCATACGGTAAGGTTGACGGTTCACAGGTTTGGCGTCACCAGTATCAATAATATGTTCAACAGGTTGCGTATCAGAAACACCCGTAAGTCTATCTTGAAAAACAGTTGGGTATTCTTCTGTCAGACTTTGCTTCCATTGATCATCTAAAGAAAACTGAACCACAGATTCGCCACCACATCCTTCTTTAACTTCGGAAACATACAACATTCCTATCTCAGTACCAGCCTTCTTCATCCATCTTGCTGCTTGTTTAGGAGTTATTAAATAATTCAACTGCTGAAGATATTGCGAATCTAACCGTTTATTACCGTCCTTAATTGGCATAATGCGAATAACTTGTTCATTACCATCTTGATCTACCGTGTTAATACTCCAACAATCAGAATCCCAATTTGCTTCTGGTTTATGTTGTTTTAGCCATGTACGGCCCAAGATGATGTCAAATTTACTATCAAAAATAAAAGCAGATACTGCACTACTGTAGCCTTGTAAGTTCAGGTCAAATTCCATTATGTCGGTAATTTTATCAATTAAACCACCAGCGGTTTCTACCTCTCTATCCACCATAGAGCAACGACCGGCTATTCTTGCCGCCATTCCAGGCGATATATAACATTCGGTAGCTCCACAATCAACAAGCATACGAGCTTGCACCATACCCTTACCATCCTTAGATAAAATTGTACCAGCATACAAAGGTAATTCAGAAGACGATGTAGCCAACAATTGTATTAATCTAGATGCATCTAACGCTAAACGGTCTTGAATACTACTATTATTAGAACTCTTAAAAGATGACACTTCATTTCTAATATCACTACTTGATAAATAACGTGTAGCAGAATCATTAGCTTTATTAGAATTATTATTATTCAAATTACTGTCATCATTTTGAGCCCCCTCAATAGCATTCAAACGGCTACCATTACTATTACGATCTTGTGAACCACCATTTCTTCTAGCTGCAAAACGCAAATCAAGATTACGAATCTCATTTAAACGCACAGGACAAGATCTCTTGAAATGCCCAGTCTTACCACAAAAGTGACAAGAAAAATTACCAGAGGAAGAGCCAGACGAGTTTCTATTACCATAATTATTTTGGAAACCACCACGACCTCGATTGTTACGACCACGACTACCACTACGATCATGAGTATAAACAGCATCAAGATCCATAGGATCGTAAGCAGCACCATTACCACGACTATTACCAACAGGCACAGTACTTGAGATACGAGCAGCAGAGGCATGAGGACGAGTAGCTTCAAAGTTCAACGCATGATGATAGTATTGGTTAAGAGTACGAGTATGTTGTGGAATATCACGTAGTTGTGCTTGCAATTCAGCATTAGCTATACCTCTTCTAAAAGCATGACATTTTTCTTGTTCAGACATTGAAGAAAGTAACATAATAATATCCATAAAAGAATTGACATAATCACGTACAGAACTAGTTTGTTTTAAATTATCCAAGGCATCACGAGCATCATCTTCAGCATTTTTGGGACGAAATTGTTCAATGATAAGATCTTTTAATGATGACCAATTAGACGGAACCTCCTCCGGATTATCTTGTTCCAAAGATCTTAACCAGATATCAGCACGACCTTCGATTAAAGTAAGAGCGTATCTAAAAGTCTTGATATCATCCCAGTCACGAAAAGATTGACATCTTTCAATAGCATTTATCCATCCATCTATTTTTCTCACATCACGATCACCTGTAAAGGGTTCCGGATGACGAAGTGCAACGGATGAGTCTTGTCGATTACCCAAGGCATGCGCAATCTGTTCCATAAGATTTTTAACAGTATCAGGGTCCATTATTATAAGTTTCAGTGCTTGTAAAAAAATTATTCAGTACGAAAAAAAAAAAATTACGCGTAAAAAAAAACTAGATCCGATTAATAAAATTAGATCCGATTTCTTCCGATTATTTCCAGTTCTTGAAAAAAAAGATATTCCAGTTCTTGAATTAAGAGTGTACCAAGTAAAGTCCTTATTCAAAACTTGTTCCAGTTACCACGTTCTTCCAGTTACCAATAAAAATAAAACGCTTCTTTATTCCTGCTTAGTTCTAGATTCTTTGCTCGTAGTATATATATTTAGCGTCCTGGTGCTACCAGATGTCAGTTACTTCTTTACTGATGAGTACAATAAACTTGTTTAAGACAGGCTTGACGCAGTAAGATATATATATATATATAAGACAGGCTTATGAAAGAAAGATTGATTTTTATTTATTTTAAACTACGAAGCTATTTTTATATGTTCTGAATTGTAATTTCAACCAATTACACTTTTGCTTCTTTCTTGGCCTAGGCGGGTTGGGTTTGAATATCTTCTTCTTATTTCTATTCCAATTTACCACCGCTTCTGGAATACCATATGTTTCCAAACCGACATTTGTCATTCTTCTTTTAGTGGATGTATTGGATGCTTAGTCAGAGTACCACACGTGACATTCACGTGACTCATCCAATAGGAATCAAGCTTGAAATGGACTTGTTTTATAATACAATAAAATAAAGAGAAAATAATCAAATAAGTAAAATAGTAAAAGGAAGTTAATTTATTAAAGATATAAAAAGGAGACCTTTTTATATTCAATTGAAGTAATACAAAATAATAGAAACATATGAATAAACTACAAGAGAACTTGAGAATATCATATGATAGATTATAATAAAACCTTATAATAAAATTACTAATACAATAACTTAGAAATCAGACCACAAACACAAGGAACGCGAAAATGACTGATAGCTACAAATTATAACCTGACATTTACCCCTTCTTCAAAATGTTGAACCTCCGTGTTCAACCTTAACCATGAAATGGTGACAGAAACAGCGGGGACGACTCGAAAAAAAAAAATTTTATGCATTTGACAAGTTAGCAAGAGACCAGCAATGCGACCAAGGAAATACAAGTAAGACAAGTAAGATAAGACAGACAAACCAGATAGAAGGATACTACATTATAATACAACAGACAGGACCAAGTATTCAATTAATAATGTAATTCGAAGAAAGCACAAGAGAGCACAAGAGAGCACAAGAGAGAGACCAAGGAGATATATAGACCATAAGGTATTAAACCTACCAAGGCAGACAAGTAACATATAACAGATATAATATATAAAACTTCGTAAGAAAGTAACAGAAGAGCAACATATATAAATATAAGAGTTATCCAAGAGAGATACCAAGAGTACAAATAAAGATATAGTTGATAACCATAATAGTATACAATACTAGAGACAAGTAAACTTAACAAGTGAGATACATAGTAACATAGTAATTGAGATCAATATAGCAACCAAAGAGATATTCATTATAACTAATACCAATGCAAGAGATACAGAACATATTACTAAATAATATATAAACCATCGTACCGATACATGTAGATAGCCAAGAGAGAGAGGGATGATGTACCATACATCCAATTATAGATATAACAGATATAACCAATAGATATAAATATAGAATACCAATAACAGATACAAGTAACCAAAGTGAGCAAGACACATAATAAGAATACGCATCAAAGATGACAACTGATAATATAATAATAATATTTCCAATTATTATTATTCTACTTCTTCTCCCCTTAAAAAAAGATAAGTTCACCGTAACTTATACCATTTAAAAGACACCTCTTTTAAATACGAGGAAACGTAGTAACAAACAAAGCAGGAAGTAACTTGACAGAATTAACAAATTCAGAGCCAGTAGAAAACAAGGAAATAGATCCAAAATAGTAAAACCAAAAGATATCAATAATAAGAATCATATAACCAAAAAGAGAACAAAAGAGAACAGAAAAGAACCAAGATATAATTAACAAAATATCTTACAACAGGAATTAAAATTATAAATATTCATTTATAATTTACATCAGGGAATACCAAATACAAGATACCAAATAACCTAGTAGCAAGCCTACAGTTACACCATAACAAATATAGCAGTAAAGAACCAAGACATGATAGCAATTCCAGATACAACAATTTAGAGATATAATAGTTGTCGCACTTATATCATCCAACAAAGTATAATCCAATAATTCATAGTATAATACTATACAATACTTTACCCCTCCTTAAAAAAAAGAGTGTTTGTATCAACAATAAATACCAGGAAAAAAAAAATTTCGTTTAAATTCAAGATTGAATTTAAACCCAAAGAAAAATAATAATAATAGCGTCAATAATCACTAAACTAGACCAACTTGATAACAACCAATATAAGAGCCAGAAAGAAACCAAAAGAAATCAAAAGAAGATAACCAATTAATGGTGGGAGGTGACAGAAAATAATAATATGGATTGACAGGATAGAGAATACAGCAAAAGCAATAGCAGCAAAATAAACACCGAATTAACAGCAGTAAAAATCAATAAATCAAAGAAAACCGTATAGTACCAAGTACCAGGGACAAAAATAAACCGTATAGCATTACAAATGCCAGGGACAAATAAACCGTATAGCAACACCAGTGCCAGGGACAACCATAGAACATACATCTCATCAGGACTATGTCTAAAAAATAATAATCATCTATTACAGAGGCTAAAGAATCATCAATTAGCAGTTTACACAACTCACTTGGTTTGTAAACATATATAACAGGAATCCAAAAAGTAAAATAAGTCTTGAGTCAATCATCAAATACAGAAACAGAGTGCAATTCATTTTCAAAAACAATTCAACTAAATAATCCAAAATATCAAGTATCAAAATAAAAAATCCAAAATAAAAATCACCAAAAATAAAACAATTCACCAAAGTAAATCACCAAAGTAAATCACCAAAAGAAACTTCAACAAAATAACACAATAGAAGATCCACCAGAAATAATAAAAATCACCATGAAAGACTAATAATCAAAAGATTAACAGAAAACCAAGATAACAGAAAAAAGGAACCAAAATAAGATCAAGCAGCATCTATACACACCACAAAAGAGAACGGCGTCCGAACGTAAGTCACAAAAATTAATTCAAACCCAACAGGCGCAATTATTAAAATAATGCATTCTTGAAAGCAACATAAAAACCAAAAGAAACAAGTTACGAACATCGCAGGAAAACGTAACTGGTGCTACCAATTGTCATTCTTCTTTTAGTGGATGTATTGGATGCTTAGTCAGAGTACCACACGTGACATTCACGTGTGGTACTCTGACTAAGCATCCAATACATCCACTAAAAGAAGAATGACATTTTGTTACGTTCGTATTTTGGTTTTATGTTTCGCTTGAAGTATTACGTCACGTGAATATCATGTGTTTGAACCTCTTTGCAATATTTAGAAGAAGTGTTGTAGTTAAAGGTGTATGAAATGTCAAGAAGAATTTGTTTAAAGGAGTATAAGATTTCTAGGTGTCGTCGGTCTATTTTGAAGTTGTTTATTTTTTTTTTATTTTATTTTATTATCTTGAAGTCCGTGGTTTGAAATTGAATGACGTGAAGAAAATTTGTGGTGTAAATAGCTAAATCCAAGAACCGGAAGTTCGGTAATAGGATCAAGTAATCAAGTATGGATTTACTAGGAAGAAGACCTTGATTTTGCTAATTTTATCGTATGATATTATTTATCGGGATTTACTATACTATTATAATTTATTTCATTTTCTATTCTTAATTTTTTATTGGCATATTGATAATTTATCGGGGGACATTTTATTTCTGACAGTTTTAATCTATAATTTTTGACAGCTATATAAGTCTATGATTTAAGCTGATAATAAACGATATCTTTCTTCTAGTTTATATTTTTTATACTCTATTTTTACAAGATACTCAACTTCCTTGGCAGATTTCCTTGGCTTACTAGTGCAATTCTCTTTCTCTTGTCTGTTTTATTTTTGTGCTTAAGTCTTTACAGTCTCCTTTTGTCACAATCTTATTACATTTGTTTTATCTCCCCTATTCTATACAAGGTAAACATAAAGACAAGCAGATTCATACCAATTTTGTGATGAGGAGATTTTGGTGATGTAATTGCTTTAGTAACACTTTCACACGTGACATTCACGTGTTTTGAATCTTTGAGTGCTGGCCGTATAACCATAGTAAGGGGTGATTGATATATACAGACTATATATCCCTATTCATCTTCGTTATTATTACGATATAACACATCAAAACTAAACATTATTAATCATAGACAATTAATAATACAATATAGAATTATCCTAAACAATCATCCACTATTATTATCAATGACAGGGCAGCTGCCATTTAATAATAAGAACTACCAATTAAACACAATGCGCATAAATGCTTAAACCAATCCAGATAACAAACCAATCGGATTACCAATAAGGATTAACCATAATCCTTATGATATTTAAAACTGACTTTTCTTACTCTACAATTAGAATGGCTAATTGTATAACCCCTTTAGTATAAATACATCCTTCTTTTTCATCTAAAATAAAAACAATCACAACTAAGACTTTTATCAATACTTTAAAGGACTTATTTTCTATTGTATATTTCAGTGATAAAACAGAAATTTAATTAATTCGATGAATTTTGCATCTAATTCGAATAATTTTGGGTACCCAATGACACCCAAACATATTATAACTATTGTATCGTGTTAGTAAGGTTAAAGAGGTTTTTAGAGTTAATAATTGCTAATGTTTAAATCGCTTAGTAAATGTGGCTATAGGTTATTCCGAAGTAAGTGTTTGTACAAATGTAGTCTCAATCAAAAGGAGTTTGTACGTTCTTGACTTGTAGCTTAAATGATATAAAGTACAAAACTCTTTTTATATATTCTAATAAAGCTTTCATTCTTTGTTATCATCCGCTTTAAGTAAACATGAATAAAGAAAAAATGCGCTGGTTTTTACTCAGTAATAGGAATACTTATACTTTTTTTTTTGGTTTTGGCGTATTAAGACGTGCTTTTAATATTTATTATAATTATTAAAAAAAAAATAGAAAAAAGAATAACTATTTAGTGAAAGTTTTATCACTTCAAATTTAAATTGAATATTTAGTTTTTTTTTGTAAAAAAAAGGAAAGAAAAATAATATTTATAGAATCACAAGGAATATTGACAACCTTATGACCGACAACATATTTACTTGAACATCCATCTATCTGATACTTTTCGCCACAATCATTCCGATTACAAACTTTACAAATGTTTCTTCTTTTTTTTTATAAGTGGTGCTAACACTGCAGAAGACAAGCCATTTGGCGCTAAAACCCTTATAGTGGTAGTGACGAGATATATACCAACGAAACTATCTCCAGAAGCGCTTCCGCCAATCTCTTCATCAAATACTTTGAATTCAACGCAGTTATATCACTAACATTACTGAAATTTCGGATATATTCGTCATAATTTTCAGTTCCCTCTTCAGCATCCTCATTTTCAATAATAGCCTGATTCGAAATATTATTCTATTTTTATATGTTAGTACGCCTACTAACTATTTCAAGTTTTTAATTCGGTAGAATCATCATTATCTACATTATTCTATGGTAGACACATCAATGTATGAGGATGTTACATGTTAAATATATATATATATATATCGTTTATCTACTTACACCAAGGCGAGAAATAGCGCTAAATTTAGCGCTGTTGCTAAGCACTGGTGCTTGGTTTAGCGCTAGCGCTTCAGTTACGACTAACGCTTGGCTGATCACTATCGTTAGATTAAGCGTTGGCTCACATTTAAAAAAAAACCAGCATTACGACGGTATGGAATTAATCAGGTCATGGTATAAAATATTTATTCAATAATATAATAATTATAGCACATTTTGTAATAAATATTTATATATTCAGGTATATATAAAAAAAAAGAGAGATTCTGAAAAAAAGCGAGCATTTTTATTATTTATTTATATGTGAATGTATATATTAAGAAATGGAAGGGTATATGTGTATATTATAGTTTGTTATTATATTTTGATACGGACAATAATAAAAAAAGAAAAAAAAAGGGAATGGACACTTGTGGAATAAGACAATACCTATATAAAAAAAAGAGTCAGAATAAGCTATTATTAAGTTTGAATCAAATGAAATAATTACCTTTTAGCAAAATTTATTAAAGTAAATACCCTTTAAGCAAGCAGTAATAGAAATAAAAAATACATAGAATAGAAATAATAGAATATTAGATATATGTAGTTGTCTTCATAATTTATACTTAATAGCATTACCTGATTTCAAAGAATGAGATGAGTTACAACATGGCGAAAACCTATATAAGTAAAGTTCAAGAGAACTTTTATTTTATTTTATTAAGAAAAATTGATAAAAGAAAAAAAATAAAAGGAAAGGAAAAGCAATTAAAAAAAAACGAAATATTTATACTAAAAAAAAAACGAATCCCCAGTGTTATTAATCTCGGGATTCGCCGACATTATTTCAACTGTTGGTTTAATTCAAAAGACTGACTTGATAAATAAACAAGTTGGGTCGTCCAATTGGTACTATGTCATTTTGTCTTCGACAGCTTTCGATCAAGACATGTTCAAAAATGCCAGCAAGATAAACGACTTGTAATAGTAGTGTAAATTATTTCGTTTGTCTTAAAAAAAAAAAGATATATTTTTGCCTTTTAAAAAAAAGGAGCTTCTACTTCGATAGTGATTTGCAAATTATTACGAGATAGACTTATTATAAAAAATTCTGTATATGTACAATAAATTAGAATTACATCTTTATTATTTACCATATTTTATGGAGTTAGCAGTAAGGTCTTTTTTTATTGTTGTAACTAACGGTCGTAATATTCATTTAAAAAAGTAAAATAGTTATAAAGTAGTTGAATAGAGTGAAGCTTGAAAAAAAAAACGCATAGTTTATAAAGTCTTTTATTAAGCGGAAGATAAAATAACAATATGTCAAACGGTACATAAAAAAAAAAATTCAGTGCTAAATTTAGCGCTAGCGCTTCACCAAGCGTTGAAATGGTTTTTTTTTCAAAAACATAATTTTTACTAGTATTTCTTTTTTATTTTATTTTATTTTTTTGTAAAAAAAAGCTAACCCTGAGCTTGAAAAGATGGGGTTCCAATTTCCAGTGATTTTTTTTTTTCACCTGCTTAAAATTAGCGCTAGTGCTTCCCCAAGCACCAGTGCTTAATATTTAGCGCTATTTCTCGCCGTGGTGAATGGGTTCTCGATGAATCGATACCGGAGGTGCTTGCTTAATAATAGAATCCAGGTAGTTGTTAACTAAATCGTTTGTACTAATACTGGAGGAATCGGTATGTAGATGAGTAGCTGCGGCTCGAAGAGTTTTTAGCGTAGATACTTGGAACGTATGTTCTTGTCGCACTGATGCTAAGAAATTAACCATATTGGCACCTGAGAAGTCAGTGAAGGAAACTTGGTTTTTGTAAGCCCAGTCGATGAAGCGAAGTTGGTTCTTACGGTACATCTTATTGGTAATTGTTGGTCCAGAATATCTTGACACTATGGCCAGATATTTAGTAAATGATACTGTTATTAGTGGACATAGTTACTAAATACGGAATATATTCCGCTATTTTCAGTAGAAAATACTCTTCCCCTTTTTTTTATTCTAAATTTAGATTTTTTCTTTACCCGGGAATTAAAATATTAAAAAGGTGCATATCAATGTTCTATAACATATAGGTATATTACAGCGTCATAGTCATTTAGATCTTAGCACTTACATGTATAGAGGAATAAGTTAATTATCAAAGTACAAATAATATAGACAAATATATAAATTTATTTAAAGAAAAAAAAAAGAAAAAAAGACGCTGCCACGTTATCCAAAAAAAATAGAGACGCTACGATAATAAAAAAAATTGATTTACTACATATATTCGTGCTTTCTTTTTTTCAGTATACGTAAGACTTACCATATAAATTTCAGAATCACGTATAAAAAAAGAGGTCGTTTAGCCAAGCAGAAGGTGACTTTTTTTTTTCAACCGCAGACGTAAGCGACCTTGCCTTTCCCCCCCCTTTTTTTTTCTTTTCCTTTTTTATATATACTTTTACTTCACTTTATACACAAAAGACTAATCTCAATGGTAACAATAAACTGAATCTCTTGAAATGGAACATAACTGTTTTTCTTCTTCTCTAGTTCATTCGCCTCTATTGTATCCCTAAACGCTAAGTAAAGTATTTTTTTTTATTTTGTTCCACTGCTAAAACAATTTTTTTTTTGTTCGTTTGCTTTTAGATATTTAACCATTGAATACTATTGAAGGACGTTACACAGTGTTAAAAATAGGGAGTGTTTTAGAGGACCAATACGCGTAAAATAGAGATGGTTTGTGTTACGTGAGATATTTATTGTAACTTGGATTTGTTTAAGTGGGTTAAAAAAATATGTTTGCAACAGCAATGATTATATTTTCAAAAACAGTAGTGTTTTTAGAAAACGTGTACAATTTAAAGAATAGAATCTTTTATATAAACAGGAAAACGTTATTCATTATGGTTCACCTTAAGGTACACATCTTTTAGTTATTTTTATTTACCACCTATTAATATCTACAAACGTTTATATATTTACAGAGAAGAAACCGTTTAACCATATGTCTTGGCTTTTTATTTACTTGTAAGTTTGATAATAACACTATTTATGTAAAACAGATTTTAACCATATATATTATGTAGAAGTAAGTTGTTATAAATGGCTACTGAATAAAGAACAACGGCTACTAAATAAAAAACAATGGCTACTAAATAAAGAGCAATGGCTACTGAATAAAGAGCAATGGTTACTGAATAAACAGAGAATTTACTAAATAAAAAATAATGGTTACTGAATAAAAAATAATGGCTACTAAATAAAGAGCAATGGCTACTAAATAAAGAGCAATGGCTACTGAATAAAGAGCAATGGTTACTGAATAAACAGACTCATGACGTATTTTTTAGTGGAATTTCTACTAAATAGGGTATATAAGATACCATTTCAATTTCAGTATCCAACTTACTGCGTTCAGTGGAAAATATACTGCATAATAAATCCAGTATACATGGATACTAAATTCAGTAACCATACTATCTCATAGTTTCCGAATTTACAGTGTGCATATTTAGAAACACTTCTACTGTTATTAGTATAAAAAACAACTTTATCTGGCCACAGTGTATGTATATAAGGCACACACTTTTTCATTAATAAAAAGAACAATCTATTCTTAGTCTGATAATTATCTAGTTATTTTACTTTTTTATTTTATTTTTTGATATAACTTTTATTTTATAGCCGTTAATATCACACATATCCAGCCAAAAACACTTTTCTCTGTCTTCTCTGGTTTTGTCTTAGTCTTTTTTTTAGATATGCCAATGATATTATCGTCATCCTCGTCCTCATCTTCATCATTGTTGCTATCATCTACATTGTAGTTCTCAATGCCATCATTACTACTAAATGTACCAGTTGTTGGAATAGCTTTTGTTACAGAATATCCCGCGATAAAAATATTTAGTATTCATGTTGAATAACAACTAATGATGAACTAACTGTTGGCTTACCTGTTCCGACTCTGAACGCTAATGCTTCTGAACTATCGCTTGTACTTAGTTCATGGGCGTAGTAATCGGTCAAAAATAAACTAAAAGACCTCTTACATTGTGATATTTGTGCTTCTATTATATTAGTCTCCCAATCTTGCTCTTCCCTAAAAAAAAAAAAAAAAAAAAAAAAAAAAAAAAGTCGCCAATAGGTACATTTACCAATCAAAATAATAATCGCACGGGAAAATATATCAACATACCAATAACTAAATTTCAGGCTTGGGTCAACCATAGTTGCACAAGCATAAACATCTGTTAGATCAGTTCGACTATAGTACTTAGAAAGTTTAGTCATAGTGAGATCAATAGCAGCCGAAAGTGAAGGGGTTTTCTGTTGGAATTTTTCCAACCTGGTGAAGAGATTGTTATATAGAACAATAGTCTTATTGATTGTTGTGTATCTATAAAAATAAATTTTGCAAAATGTGCAAATAACCGTTAAGAATGCGAGGCTGTAAATCTAGAACTTACTGTTGACTTGACAACCAAGATGTAATGTTTTCAAATTTAGTCAATATCTTTTGTATATTCATAATATATTCTATCTGAGCATTATTTAGACTACAATCCTGTCTTAGATCATCTTCAGAGTTTATTGTTAAACGGTACGCCTATTTCATAACCAAAAATCTATCGATCATTACTTTGGTGCTATTCCATCTTGTTTGGCAATCAACTAGTATCGAGAGATCTGGTAGCTTCAGCATGTTTTTGTTTGTTTCAAATAGGCTATTCAACTGGGAGGATAAGCGTATTTTTCCACATCCTTTTCTTAATCTTACGATAGAGTTATTGTGGAATCCGAACTATGAAATAGTGAAGATTCAAAAATTAAAATAAAAACAAAAAGATACTAAAAAGTAATCAGTCGCAAAATAGGAATTATCGTTTTATTAAATAAAAAAGGTGTCTGTTTATATAGCTTTTTTATATCTGAGTTTAAGTACAATTCTGGTAGCGTGCTGTATCACAATAAGTGCCACAGTTTCCTTATATAATTACGAGCCGTGCTTATCTAATCTAGTCTTCGGTCAAGATATATAATTATGGTCAATCCTCTAATCATTACTCAGACAACAGTTATTACTGGACGATGTCGGTAAGGCTTAGTTAAAATAAATATGAATTAGTTATAAAGGGATAAAGACGTGTGAGATAATCATGTATGTGTAAATATATATGAGAATATATATTTGTATATGCTTGATCACATCAGTTGTCTTTTTTAGTAGAGTCACTCTCTACCTAATAATTAAAAGCTGTGTCAGTTCGATTTAATCAGAGGCGTTCTTAAAAACCTACATCTTTCATAAACTTTTCCATATTAACATCTTCAGTGGGAGCTTTCGATTGTAATCCTTTATCAATAAGATCATGACATACAATATTAATTACATGGGATAGACAAGAAATTAAATTTTTGTTTCTTTTGAAAGTAAAAGAAGAATCTCTTTCGGCTGTTTCTTCGAGATAATCGGCTAATTTTCCATTATTTGAGGCATTGTCCGTTATCAAACAGAATAAATTACTTTTAATTTCATAATCTTCAAGTATATCAATAAATAGTCTACCTAAATCACTGCCTTATGTTTCTGTAAATATGAGTACAAGTGTTGTACCCGTATAGTTTAAAATCATGTATACCTGCATGTGAAGTATTTTTCATGTGCTTAAGAGCAATGGTTATTTGTTGAGGTTCCCATTCTTGATCAATAAAATGAGCTGTAATTCCCATAAAATACTGGTCTATATTATAACGTAAATAAGATCAATAAAAGTACACCACGGCGAGAAAAAGCGCTAATTCTTAAGCACTGGTGCTTGTACAAGCACTGGAATGCTTGGGGAAGCACTAGCGCTAATTCTAAGCAGGTGAAAAAAAAAATAATCACTGGAAATTGGAACCCCATCTTTTCAAGCTCAGGGTTAGCTTTTTTTTACAAAAAAATAAAATAAAATAAAAAAGAAATACTAGTAAAAATTATGTTTTTGAAAAAAAAAAACCATTTCAACGCTTGGTGAAGCGCTAGCGCTAAATTAAGCATCAGTCGTAACTGAAAAATAGTTATAGCTGTGCTTTGCTTACTTGTTTCGCTTTTCCACAGATCAGTGGTAAAATTAATATATTTTTGTTGTTTGAGTTTTTCTATAACCAATCTCTTTTGATTTTTGTGCTTTTCGATAATAAGCTCTTTCAATTTTGTATTACTTGGGGAATGAGCATGGAGTTGTATGAAATTGTTTTTTCATTGTCGACGTTGCTTCTATTAGAAAACTGTAGTAATCGCTCTCACTATGGCGGAACTTATGGTAACAGTGCACAATATGGAAACAAAGTTACCATAATATTAGTTATTCTGTAATCTGATTCGCTGCATATTAAAATTATGGTAATATAGGTACCATATTGGACGTTGTTACCATAAGTTCCGCCATAGTGTCTAATGTTACATTTTTCGAAGAAAAAACCATGGGTAGATTATTAGCAATAACAAAATCAGTGAATATATCAAGAAATGATTGTCGAGAGATGGGTAACTTATTCATTTTGTTTATGCCATTTTGCTCTTGCTCGTATCTATCTAGATGAGGTTTGCTTTCTGTTGTTAAGCAATTATGGAAGAAGCGTTCATTGTACTCTTCCTCACCACTTGGGTATTTTATTTTATAGGTAGGATCTTGTTCTTATTGATACAGCAACAGTTTCATAATAATATTATCTAATTTTTAAACATTTTTTTATTGATATAAAATAGGAGGTAAAATTATAGAAAGCTTACGTCTGGATTGCGTTAGCCCGGGGTGATCTGATATAAGATGGTTAATTAAACTAGTACTCTCCATTTTATTGCTAGCATAATCTTGAAAACATTCCCCTTGTTTACGTTTGACGGTACAGTAGACACGATTGCCAATGCGCAACCCATAACCAAATATGTTCCACCATGCCCAAGTTCGTCTTTTTTTTCTGTCAGCAGAAACATCGAATAGTCTCTTATCGGACCCACACCAGGGTATTATAACTTCTTCTCCTGTTAGTTCTGATTTTATGGTTTGTTTATTTGAGCGATTGTGCGATTTAATGGTGGCAAGCTCTTCGAGAGAAAATTGACCTGCAAATGATGCAGTAAGAGAGTTAGTAGTTGAAACTGTTCCAACAGATGTAGATGATGACGCTCGGCTTATGATGTTTCGTATAGAAAAAGATGACTCTAAATCATGATCATTGGTCATTTTCTGAACTTGTATAAAACTTTTTGAGATATAATTGAAAAAGGGAGTATTAATTATTAATTAGCTTCGTAACCTTTAAATACGGAAGCACCGAAGCAATAAACATTACGCCAAAAAGCCAACTTTTATTATGGCGTACTAATTTTGTAAGAATAACATACAGGTTTAATACAATCGACTATTATGTCCAATTAAATTTTAATTATTGAAGATACATTCTATATTTTTTCAACACGAAAGTTTTTTTTTAAAAGGTTTACGCAGTGTCTGTCGATTGATAAGAGTCTAATGATAAGACGATATCTTGCCAGTAAATATCTTCCTTCAGCAGGTTTCAGCCTAATTTATTTATATTTGTGGTAATACAAAAGATACAAACCGAGTGAGCTATTTAATTCTTTTAAAAAAATGACCCGATAGAACAGTCAAAATCGAATAGACTATTCGATTTTACTAAAATATCGGTCCGTTTTAGCAGTCAAAATTGATTGATACAAAACGATCTGGTTTGTTTAAAATACTACTTAAAATTAGCGCTAGTGCTTCCCCAAGCATTCCAGTGCTTGTACAAGCACCAGTGTGGTGAAGCTTAGGATTTTCTGGGAGCTACAAAGATTCACCTTTTAAATAGCTAATTTTAATAGTGTGGTAAAATCACACATAAAATAGAATATATAATAATCGATGAACCATCGATTATAAAACATAACAAACGTTAGGTATCAAAATGAACCTTATATATAAAAAAAAGCACAGGATCTAGAAATCAAGATCCTCAGGCTATAAAATTCACTAGATCAAATCTACGTGTAACGATCAATCACAATAGTGTGACCACTATTGCAAAATACTATAAATAAGAAATCATAGTTAGCAATCCCTTTTACCGGGATTGATTTTTACAATTAAAATAAGAAATAAACGTTATTAGACATTTAATCTTATTCACCTGTTTTTATTAATTTTTCTGTGTTAAATCAAAGTATTTCTCCACAAATAGTACAGTAATAAAACAGGGCTCTTTTCCCTTTCTATAATTTTTATTGTCACTATTAAGTGTAACTTTAGTTTTAAGTTATACTAGGTGTTTGAAGTAAAACTTTTACAGAAACGGAATCATCACCTTTTCAATTTATAGCTCAAATTCAGCCTTATAGAACGATCTCAACACTCTCCCCTTTTCAAACGTTATAGTAGATAAATTTCTTAGTTCCGGATTTTGTCAACTTCCTCACAAACCCCAACATTACACCAGTGCTTAAGATTTAGCGCTATTTCTCGCCGTGGTGGCATTTATAACCCTTTTTCTATTCTCTACCATCTGGTTTACTTCATTTGATGAATGGATCTGGTAATTACCCATGATAAGGTAAAAACCTTTCATTTCAGGATATCTATCGATAATATCCAATGTCTCCCTGATAAAATTAAGGTAGTGGCCAGTTGTTGTACCTTTAGCTTGTGGGGCTTTGGGTGGGGCTGCTTTTTTTTTAACATCTTGGATCTTGATTTTTTTTAGGAGACAGAGGTACTCACATAGTAATATTAATAATACCTATGGCCGAAATTGCTCCATTATTGTATGTGGTACTGCCATGGTACTTGCAGTAGAAATTACGGCTTCAGTACCCTTTTTAGACCATGCTCTACTACGTCTCATGTTTATATTGAAACCGGACTCGTCAATAAAAACACAGTTTTTTGTAAAGTCCATGTCTGTAGTCATCCGCTCCTGCACCCACCTTGATTTTTTTTTCTAAAATTTTTTCATCGTTACGAGGGCCTGGATGCAATGTGCCAACTTTTAAAGAGGGATTACATTGATCTTTCATGAACTCATGGACTCTAGACTTTTTTATAACAAGCCCGTCAAAAGCTGCTGTTAGACTCTCTACAGCATCAGTTATAACAGCAGAAGGATTTTCATCCAATTCATAATTATCAGGGTCGCTCAGATATTTCTGATACCAGTTGTTTGCGGTGCTATGGCTCACATTCGCTCTATATGCCGCAGCTCGGACAGATAAGCCTTTTTGAAGCCTCCAATAAAAAAAAAGTCACGGGTTGTTCCGTCATGTAACATATATGTTTGCTCCTGGCCTGAGCTAGTATCTCTCGCACTCTTACTACTAATAGCTTCTCCGCTATTGTTCTCAGACATCTCGACGTCCAAAGGTTTGCTTTTCAGGTACTCCTCGAAATCTGTCAGTTTATTTAAATTGTAAGGATCACCTTCAATCTCGAAATCCATGGCTTCGTTCGTAATGTTACCAGAACCGTCTTCACGTAAAAAAAAAAAATAAGCTCATTATGAATTATGAAGAATAAAAACAAAGAGGTAAAAATAGTGTTCGAAAAGTGTTCCGAATTAAGTTCCAATTGAATTGATTAAAAGTTCCAATTGAATTGATTAAAAGTTCCATTTGAGAGTGGATGTGATATTTAACGATAAAATATCAAAAAATAAAAGAAAAATAAAAAAAGAACAGAAAGTTTTATCAGACAGAAAAAAGTTGTTGTTTATTGATGGAAATTAAGAGCCTTTTTATAGACCTTAGAAATAAATAAAAATGTATAATTATAAGCTAAATGGGTTCATACGATACATAACCCTTTTATGGATGAGCACAATTTATATGGATTGATCATAACAACATGTCTGATTATAGACTGATCATAATAACATATCTGGTTATAGAAATGATGTGTTTATATAATTGCGCCACTTCAATAACTTGTTACACTAATACTTTGTGATTACATTTATCTCGTCGATATATAGAATAGTAATAAGATCTAAGTAATATTTAGCTAATATTACATTTGTGTATAGTTTTGAGTAAAACTATGTATAAATTATATTACTGTATATTACTTGAATACAACAGTGGACGCGATGTAGATCTCGAAGACGACCAAAAAATTGACCAAGCGAAGTTCAAAAAAATGGGTTAATTCTTGGTACACCACCATTCACACCAGTTATGTCAATTTATGACGTAATTTTTTTTAACTTTTTTGGTGCACCATCATTTACAATAACAGGTACTTTACATATAAAAATGACTTTTTTTTAATATCGTAATATAAATATCACGATGATTAAATAAATTCTTTTTATCATAGTTAAATAAATTTCGTTTTATCATGGTTGAATAAACCCATTTTATCATAGTTAAATAAACCCCTTTTTATCATGATTAAAATCACCTATTTATTCCATCTTTTTTTTTTCCTTTCCTTTTTTTAACAATGAATTCGTATACAAGCAAGTACCTTTTATATTATCAAATTTCTAAATATTTCCTTATGATATGGTGGTGTCGATGCAGGAATTTCGCTAAATTGGCACTGGCGGTGTAAATGGTGGTGTACCAAAATTTAACCAAATGAAGTTAAAAAAAGGGGTAATTTATTTAAATATTTCCGCAGGTTTAGATATCATAACTGAATTTTCTTGAGTCTAATTCCAAAGTGACAGGACCTAAAAAAAAAAATGTTACAAAAATAATATCCGTTTTGCATTTATAGTACTTACCGTCATTCGAAATATTTACAATCATCATAGCCCCAAACTCTCCATCTAATAAAGGGATCAGTATATAAATCGAATACACGTGTGATTCTGTTTTACCTTGAATTTTTGATGGATCATAAGTCTTTCCTAATTTTTGAAGAAATTGCTCATACATGGATTTGGCAGGCTCAGTCTTCATAGCTCTATGAAAATCGGGCTTATTTCCCTTTGTTGTAACACTTTGAAGTGTAAACTGTGATACTAAATAATACGTGTCAGGTTATGTAAGTATTAGTTTTCATCTCTTTATTTTACCACAAAGCAATTCTAAGCCAGCGTCTTTTACTCCTTTTTTCCACATAACACCATTATCGTCGAAAACGCGAATATTAAGAATCTTGTTCACCATATAGTCGACATCTTTATCTGTGTCATCAGAACCAATACCCAAAAGAATACAAACACCTTTACCAATAGAACCAACTACTTTATCGTCGACTATTATTTAAAATATTAGTTGCAGCTTTTTTTTTTTCTTCGTGATTTGTATGAAATTGTTTTCTAACCAGTAACGCTTGCTTTCGTAACTCTTTGAAGAACAGCTCTCATGTTTGTTTTTATAAACCCCAAGTTTATAAAGAACAGGGTACAAAGTAGAAGTGATCGGGTTGACGTGACCACGTTTTACACTCTTTTTCAGAAAATATAGTCAATATTTAAGAGTTTGACCTCGAATATAGCCATTCCAATTTGAGAAAAAAGAAACCCGTAAAAAAAAAAATATATAGGCAGATTGCAGGTTAAAAGACTACCTAAAGTTTTTAATGACGTGTTGGAATCTTGATGGGGTTTATTTTATCATTGACAATACATCTATTCATATGCGAACTCAAGTAAATATGGCGATCGAAAGCAGAAATAAAGAATAGAATTGTGTTTATATTTTAGCATAATACGTGTATAAGCGACAACAATAATATATCATTATAAATAAAGTAATGTTATCCTCTTTTCTATACCTATATCTTCCGTATAGCAATAGGTGTTTTTAAAAATAAATGGTAGTGATATGTTATTTCATCCTTACCAGGACATAACTATCAAAGCTGTACATTCTAGTGAACAATGTACAGCTAAAATAAAAAGATGCTTATTAAATGCAGGTAAAGGAATACGTAATACGGAAGTAAAATAATGCGTACCAGACTATTAGATGTTGACTGACTTAAGACTAAATGTTATATTATTTATGGATACAGCTTATGGTTTGGATCCTTAAAACTAGTAATGATTTCCGTTACGAAGTGTTTTATATTATTATTGGTAATATCCAAATATAAATTTGACTTAGCTTAAAGCCCCATAAAACGGCCCATTTACGATAAAGTAATCTTACATTTATTTTTATCTCTCTATTAAGATAATGCGTAGTAGTTAATTTACTCATTAAACTGTTTCCTCAGCACTCAGCAGGCGTTAAATTTAATTGGTTGGTATGATGAGACAAAACGATTATCTGGAAAATACATTCATGCTAATATCAACTTTTAGGAACTTCATAATACGCATTTTATGTCCTAGTATCAAAAACTAATTGACGTTTACAATGTAGGTTTATGTTTTGGAATATCTAGTTTTGAAAAAAAAATCTAACACATCTTTTTTGTACCATTAATATCTAGGTGTGTATTCTTAATTTTCACTAATTTACCTGTTTTTTTTAAAAAAAAAAAACATAAATCAAGACCTATCTTATAACTGACCATATATCGCTTATATTAAATAGATTTTGTATCCAGCTACGTAATAAGATATTATATTGATAATTGCTGTAAGCAAAGCGACCTAAAGCGTCATAGTCAGTTTCTAAAAATTCAGTTGTTCGTGACTGTAAAGACCTTTTTTTATTTATTTCATTTTTTTCTTTTCTTACTCTTCTTTTTTTTTTTTTTGAATTACTATGTCGACAACCGAAAAGAAACGACGTTTAACAGATGAAGCTGGAGAAGCATCAGTTTCTTCAACTAATGTACCTCCTACCAGACCGCCTTTAAAGAAGAGATTTACTAGCTGTGTAAATATACAACAGCAGCAGAGGCAGCAACAGCAACAACAGCAAAAGCTATCACCACCGACTACCGTTAAAGCTGAACCAGAACTCGTTATTAAACCTGTCAAAATTGACTTTTCAGTAAACACCGTTATTATATCTCTTGTTGTAAAAAGTAAAAATAACCTTTTATTATTGCTATTATAGAATGATGCAAGCTCATACACAAAAGAGGAACTATTACAATATATGCGTTCCACTAAAGTACGGCACTAGCAACGATTGGAAAAAAATTGCCATGTGACTAATCTGAGTTGTTTTTCCCTTGTAGGATGAAGCGTTATATTTGGAAAAGAGATGTAATATTCTGAAAGAAAAATATTTGAACAAAGAGACGAAGCAAAGTCTATTACGTATTGATTGGGGACTCGTAAGTCTTTTTGTTTGCATGTTATTTTATTCTTAGGCTTAACCATAAAAAATAGATTCAAGCAGAAATAGGATTCATGGCCAAGATTCTAGTAGGTGTTGATATTCCCGATTTACCAGGTAAACCTATTATTTACCATCGACCGCTAGCAATACTAAAAATATAGTATACTCTAGATCTTTCATATCATAAAATGAATATTGATCAAGATAAACATTGGAATGCCAACAGTCAATTAGCCATTAAACAACTATGCGTTTCAGCCTTCACTCGATTAGAAAACTGGGGAAACCAAACTGAAATGATTCAAGGGAAATTCCGTAAAGCAGATGACTTGATGTTAAAACGAGTAATTGTATCCGACTGGCTTAAATCTGAGATACTTGACCTTGAAGCTTCTTATAAACGTGCGCAGTTTGTTATGATGGATTTACAGAAGAAATTAGACACAATATCAGAACAAACCCATACTGTTAAAAGTCACGTTGAGCTAGCGAGTTCTGAGCTAGACCATTTGACTGAAAAATTAGAGGACTGTATACAAGATTTAGCCTGGGCTTGTAACCGTCAAGATCGATCCCAAAGTAAATTAGTTGCTGCATTAAGCTTCGGTGGTTTAGGAGACATGCCCGATCCTAGTATCCAACCAGAAAATACTGATATAACCACGGAAGAACCAAAAACTGAAGTTCTGGAAGAAGCTGAAATAGAGGTATACGAAAATAGTAGAAATAGTATAAATATATATGTATATACCATTGGTACATAAATATTAATACACATGTATACTAGAGTGGCTCAATGGCAGAACAAGTAATCAAAACTCAACTAGAAGAACATAAACTTATATTAACTACTCGTGAGAAAGAAATTGAAGATTTAAAGAGGGATCGACAATTGTTATTACGAGATGAGGAAAGGTTATTATCGTTATTTTCATTAAGTGAAGATAGACTATTGGAAACTGAGTACGTAAAAGCGTTACAGTTGTCTATTGAACATTATAGAGATCGGTGTCACCATTTAGAACAAAGACGAATTGATATAGAGCGTGAGATGGATAAAATATCTGTTATTCGTCAACAGTTAGTAGAACAGGCAAAGTCAGAGAAAATGGCTCAAGGCATGACGTTAGAAACAGAAATGAGACGCTTAGAGGCTGATTTAAATCGTATTCGTGGACAAAGAGATATTCTCTTAGTTTCAGTAGAAGATCAAAAACTAAAAGAAGCTCGTGAAAAGGAAACTCAAGATAAAATTATTTCTTTTGCGAACCAAGGTAAACTTCGAATCGCTTCTTTAGAAACCCGAATTGGTAAACTGAAAACCGAACAAGAAATGGCTGGACCATTTGCAAAGGAAGCCATTACATTCAAAAACCTCAAGGAAAATATTAGTCGTGTACAGGTACTATTATCTAGTCTAGATATGATTGAGAAAAAAATCACCCCGTCATTTACTTCTGTTGGATTACAACAAAACCTAGAAAAATGGAGATCCAATCCATTAGTACAGTCCTATGACTATTATTTAGAAGATGCACAGAAAGCTACATTAATGATTGAGTTTTTGGAAAAGAATGAAAGTCATTTGTTAGAAGAAATCGATCGAGTTGCTAGTATATACGGAAAATTGGAAGAGCAACAGGGTAAAAAAGTATTTGATTTGGCTTATAAACGTGATCAAGCGTTAAAAATACAAGCCGAAAAATCAAAATATGCGCAAACTTTTGGTTCTTTAACTGCCGCTAAAGAGCAACAGATAGCTGCCGTTACTGAAAAGAAAAATACAAGAAATAGGCAAAAAGACACCATTAATGGCCTTGAAGAAAAAGAAAAGGCTCTTGAATTACAAGTGGTAAGTAAAGTATAATGTTATGAAGATATTGTATTAATATACGTGTATGTAGCAAGAGAAGGAAGGACTTATCCGTAAATTACTTCGAACCATTGAAGACGAGAGAACTGACTTAGAGGATATTACCCGCTTGTGCGAAGATTACCGTATCTCTCTAGACCAATATGAAATTCTTATAAATGAACTTCAAAAAATACTAAAAGAGAAATCCAAATTGATGGAAGAGGAAAAACATCTACAAGTAGAGATAGAAGAGAACTACGAAAAGATGAAAAAGAAATGGGATAAAATTTCCCAAGGTGACAATCCTGCAGAACAACAGCTAGTAGAAGAATGCGAAGAATTAAGGGTAATTTAAAGAATAATTAAACAGTATATATTTGCTTACACCCATAATTATAGGCACTTTTAAAATGTAGCACTTGTCGTACAAGATTTAGAACCCATATTTTAACTCGATGTATGCATACATTTTGTAAGAATTGTATTGATGCAAGATTGGAAACTCGTCAAAGAAGATGTCCTACTTGTAGTGAACCTTTTGGTGCTAATGATGTTAAAAACTTTTATTTATAAATTACGTTATACACCTTATTT
The DNA here is from genome assembly GCA_025201345.1 of Thamnidium elegans. Taxonomy (NCBI): domain Eukaryota; kingdom Fungi; phylum Mucoromycota; class Mucoromycetes; order Mucorales; family Mucoraceae; genus Thamnidium; species Thamnidium elegans. Next base: position 57,107 of record JAIXMG010000046.1, read on the forward strand.
TGGAGGCTTTGAGACTTTGAGATTTTTGGTTAAAGTTCTTTTTAGCAAATAAACTGTAACTTAAAAAAGAAGATCTTTTCAAACATATTTTTTTTCTTTTTGCATATTACAAACAACAGCTGAAACAAACGCTTTAATGTTCCGCTACTTATCTTTTTTTTTTTTTTTTTTTTTTTTTTTTTTTTTTTTTTAAAAAAAAATAAAATAAGAACGCTCATCAGATAATTCTAACTACATCATTTTGTAACTAAAACTCCTAGCATTTAATAGATCACAGATTATTTTAATTATTTTCTATTAAAATACAAAAGCGAAAAAATAAAACTTGTTTCTGAATTGCAATAAATGGTTACTACGAAAAGGGTTCCAAACTTTATTAATTTGCTTTTAGCCTTTAAAGTATTGCCTCACTTGAAACCTAAACTAATTCGCCTAGATTATAAATAACCATTCGTTTTGTCTTATATTAAGTTGGAAAAGGTGCAGAAGTTTGTGTGAGAGAATGATGATGATTGTAATGCAACCCATATTATTCGCTGCATTAATCTTGATTATTTTATACGATCACTGCTATTAAATATATCTATATTACATTAATTAATAATGTATCATCATATAATACGCGAATATAAAAAAGTGAATAATAACGAAATAAAGAAATAAGGAAAGTGATGGAGGATTTTCTCAATTATACCTTTTATCTTTGTTAATAATGATCTACATGACGTGCGAATTTTATGCTGGTGAAATGAAACACGTTCAATTCACTTTAAACACCCATGCTAAATTTTTCTTTTTTTTTTAAAAAAGAAAAAAAAACCTATAAAAAAAAAGGATAAGCCGAACTGCTTTTTCTTTAATTATTCTCTTTTTTTTTTGTACATATTAAAATAACACTAATTTAATAAATGACAGAACATTGGAGTCCAATTAATGTTTGGAACAAACACCGTTACGATGATCATATAGAATCTGCTAATAATGAAAAGTAAGTTGTATAAAACAAATACAGTCCTATAAACATTATTAATCCTTAAAAAAATAGTGATGATAATAATGCATCAAAGTTAAGCGGTATAATAAACTCAAGCCGTCAAGATAAAGAACAACGCTCTTCTTCTACTGATGAATCTTCTAGAGCTCGACCACAACGTGAACCAATGCAGGTTCTTCCTAGCGATTTCGGTAATCACATACTGAATCCAGATCACTCTCTAGCTCAAACTTCTGGTTTAAAAAATGGATCTGAAGATATGGTATCTCGTGTTCCTCCTACTTTAACTGATTTAAATAAATCAAATAAAGGTGCTCCACCTGGATATCAAGCTAAACCTGCTTTGACTCATGACGAGGATATCGATTTTTTTGGTGATTCTAAAGTAGCCAGCAACTATTCAAGATCTACTTTAGATCAAGATGGTCTTCACCGTGGTTCCATTACTACTTTACCTTCAGCTGGTCAAAGACGTAAATCCGCACAACAACGTACAGGACGGGTCTCAAATAGCTATAAACCTCAAGAGAGCTATAAACCTCAAGAGAGCTATAAACCTCAAGAGAGCTATAAATCTCAAGGCAACTATAAATCTAAAGATGACCATGAATCTAAAGATGACCATGAATCTAAAGATGACCATAAATCTCAAGATGACCATAAATCTCAAGATGACCATAAATCTCAAGATGGCCATAAATCTCAAGACAATCGTCAATCTAGCTTCATTGATATGGCCGTTGCTACCGTTGCTACAGTAGGAGCAGCAGGTGCTGCAGCTGCTTCTGGTGTTACGCATGCTATTATGGGTTCTCCTACCAAAGAAAACAATAATGAAATGCCTAACTCTTGGCCCTCCTCTCAAGGATCTTCTTCTTCCAACAGAGAAATTCGAACAGGAGATACTCAATTAAATCAAAAATCTTCAAACGATTGTACCGAACATCACTCAATAAATCAATCGGTAAAAAGTAATAACCATGGTTTCTGCGATCGAGTTCACGAACCCGAAATACAAGGTCAAAACCCTAGCTTTTATGATCACGATAAAGGCAGAAGATGGTCTGAGGGATGGTCTCATAGTAAGCCCTCTGATGAAAAGTATACGTTCACCAAAGGTTTACTTTCCACCAGTACTACTAGCGCTTCCGGAGGAAATATCTTGGGAAATAATTCATCGGCAAAGACAGGTAAATTGAAACTTGAAAATATCACCAGAGAAAGCCTCCACGCATCCCAATATGGTACCTCTAGTAGCAATTCTGGCCGTAATTCTAGTCAAAATTCTAGCGACCAAACTTTCGATTATGGCAGAAGAGTTTCTGAAAACAGTAGATTGCATGAAGACTTTAGCCAAACCGTCGATCATGCTCCATCTGACGACATAAAGTCTTATAAGGGTGTGCTTGCTGCTGGTGCTACATCTAACATTGCTCCTAGCATTCAAGCTTCTCGCATTCAAGAGTTATCTAAAGAAACCTACGATGACTCTGAAGGTAAAAAAAAAATTCCCTCTTTTTATTATTTTTTTACTGATACTTTTTTTTTTGGACACTAGATGACGACCAATACTCTAACTCTGGTATTCCATCGACTTGGGGTGACCAAGTCTTACCTATCAATCAGTTCTCTACAGACTCTGAAACTTATGAAACCCAAGCTACACATGGGTACAGGGGTGATGAAGGAATTAATTCGGTCTCTCAAAATGTAAGAAGAATGCCTGAAGAACAACACCGTCATTTGAGTCAAGACCATGGTTATTCCAACAGCCAAGAACGTAGTCACTCCAATAGCCACGATCATGGTTTAGTTGATAAATTCTCATCTGGTGCTCGATCAAAAGATACTGTCGGTGTTGCTTCCTTAGCTTCTCTTGGAGGCTTGGGTTTAGGACATCAAGCCCGTACTAATACTGGAAAAGAAGACCATGTTGCCCCTCGAGGTTGGTTATCTAATGAAGAAAAAAATACTACATCTACGGAAGAAATTCACCATGAACCCAAATCGGCTGATCTTGGTGATCCTCCTGCTCAATGGTCGGAAATAAATCAGAACCTGGAACCTAAAATATGGACCAAGGACGATAAGTCTCTTCCTATCGGTACTGGTCAAGACGTAAAACATGAAAACTTTATTGATCGCAATTTGGATACTACTTCTACAGGAGAAAGTAATAGTGTTCGTACTGGTACTTTAGGCTCTGGTGCTGGTGCTATAGGTGCTGGTACGTTAGAAGAAAAAAAAGAAACGAACGTTATCACTCAAGAACAAAAGGCATTTGGAAACACACAACAAACAGCCTTCGGCGGTAACTCTGCTTTTGGAAGCTCAGGTAAAGTTTTAGCTGTTGATGATCAACCAAGTGCTTCTGATAATGGTTACGACTCTTATGACGACGAAGTGAAAGAGCAAGATTCTTCTCATATGGGAATTATGGGTGCTGCTGCTGCTGCCGTAGGTGGTCTTTTTGGTTTCTCTTCCAAGGAAAAGCACGATGATACTGTGTCTCATAGTAAAGATATCAATTCTACTCCTATTACTTCCCAGCATGATCGACATATTGCTACTGCTTCGAGACCTTTGGATAATAGTAATCACGATGGCGATATCAAACCTATTGGTGGAGGTCGTTACGAAGAAAATCCAAGTAACATTGAATCTACTCGTGATGGACATTATGAGTCTGCTCAAAATGATAACATCAAATCTACTAGTGGCAATCATTATGAATCTGCTCAAGATATGAACTTGTACTCTACTCGTGTTGAGTCTATTCAAGATGAAATGAGACCTATTGGTGGCAATCGTTACGAAAAGAATGATAATGATATTGAATCTAGTCGTGATGGTCGTTATGAATCTATGCAAGAGGACATTAAGCCTATCGGCGGTGGTCGTTATGAGAAAATTGATAATGGCATTGAATCCACTCATGATGGACGTTATGAAACTGTCCAAGACGAAGGTTTAAATCGTATGAGTAAAAGCCGCTACGATTCTAACCAAAACAACATGGGATCTAATCAAGGTGGGCGTGTTGAATCTATTCAAGATGAAATGAGACCTATTGGTGGCAATCGTTACGAAAAGAATGATAATGATATTGAATCTAGTCGTGATGGTCGTTATGAATCTATGCAAGAGGACATTAAGCCTATCGGTGGTGGTCGTTATGAGAAAATTGATAATGGCATTGAATCCACTCATGATGGACGTTATGAAACTGTTCAAGACGAAGGTTTAAATCGCATGAATGGTACTCGTAATACCTTTACTGACAAGAAGAGCTATGGATCTGATCTTAACCAAAATAGCAATCATACTAGTAGTATGGGTAAAGGAGCTATTGCTGGTGTTGCTGCTACTGTTGGTGGTATCTTGGGATTAAACCATAAGGATAAGCAAACCGACAATATTACACGAAACGATACTAATAACAATACGGGTTATGGTGAATCTAACAATAATAATGTATATGATCAAAACAGTAATAATAACGTCTATGGCGAAAAAGGAGACTATCAAGATGGAGCCATTTCTAGATATGATGATGACGATTTAAGCATTAATTCTCGAACTCCAACTAATGACGGTCATGATAATCGTGGTGATTCTTATGGAAATGACTCTTATCGTGAATTAAACAATTCAAATAATAATCATAAATCCACTAAAGAAGTTATTGCCGGTACTGCTGCTGGTGCTGCTGCTACCGTTGGTGGTATCTTGGGTTTTAACCATGAGAATAAGTCTTCCGAAACTGATCAAAGAAATATTTCAAGTTACGAACGTGAAGACCCTAAAAGACGTGCTGAACTTCCTACCCAAAGTGAGAAAATAAGAGGTACTCGTAAGGAATCAACTGGTGATATTCCAAACGATCGTTATGCATATAACAGTTCTCTTGGTCGAAATAATGAAAGCCACAATGTCTATAAAGAATCTAATATTGGTAACCGTAGTGAAAACATTCAACACGATAACGTAAACCAACGTGATTTTGGCAATCAAAGTAAAGAACACAAGTCTACTGTAGAGGCTGTTGCCGATACTCTTGGATTAAATAACGGAAATAAACACTCAGAAAGAGACATTAGTTCCTCTACTCGTCAAAGCGAATCTATTTCTTCTGAACGTAACAGAGAAGTCCCTAGCGTCCCTTATGATTCCAAGTCTAACGTTGAAAAATCTCATCTTAATGCTGAACCTTCTTATGGTTATGATATACGTCGTGACAATGATGTTAATCCTAAAAAATCTGGTAAGGTTTCTTTTGTTGGAGCTGCAACTGACACATTAGGTTTGCATAATGAACACAAGTCTTCTCAAGAATCTAATAAGCCAATTCCTGCAGAACGCAATAAGAAAGTCCCTGGTATCCCATCTGAGCATACTTATCAAAACGATCATAATAGCCGTTATCATTCTATTCAAGGTCAGCATCATGGTATTGATACTATTCACGACAGGGAAATCGTTGGTGGTACTGCAGCTGGTTCTTCTATTAGCGATTCTTTGGCTTTAAATAACAAGAAAAAACAATTTTCTCGTGATCCGTATGCTAATAACCCATCTCAATTGAATTCCGGTAGACGTACTAGCGCCGTACCTGGTATTCCTTCCGATACTGCTCAAGATAATCACAGTGGTAAAGAACGTACTTACAAATCTACTGCCTATGTACCCGTACACGATAACCATCATGACTCTTCTTTAGATAACGAGCGTCGTAGTTCTAAAGATAATGGTCGTCGCGGCTCTATCATTAGCAACATTATGGGTGGTAATCACAAGAACAAAAAGTATAGTGATAATGACTCTGGTTACGATCGGTCCTCAAAGTACCAAGATTCTACTCTTTATTCTGGACGTACTAAGTCTTTACCAAGCGTTGAACAACATGACCAAGATGTTCGTGGTAGTCGCTTCAATAATGACCACACCTCTGGTGCTGATGTTCGCGGTAGTCGTTATAATTCTATCCAAGGCGATGGTGACGAGCAGAATAGATACGGAAAGAGCATAATCGGTTATACTGCTACAGGTAGCGCTGCTGCTACTGATGTTGCCGCTAGTTCAAACCATGGTGAATCTCACAGTCATCAACAAGAACCTTATAGCCATGGCGGACCTATTCCTCCTGAGCGTCCTTCTAAGCAGTTAAGCAATTCAAATGACTACGGGATCGAAAACAAGTCTGGAAGTACAGCTAATACTTCTACTATCTACCAACAAGGTAATCCTATTCCTGCTGAGAGTTTATCTAAACCAGTAAACAAGTCAAAAGATTATGAAGTCGAAAATGTTAAGGGTGAAAGGAAGGTCTCTCTCCCTCATATTTACAGACATGGTGAATCCGTTCGTCCCGAAGATGCTCCTAATCATGGAAATAACTATGAAAGTTATGAAATTGAAAACTTCAAATCTGATCGTCTTCGTAATAACTCCAAGTCCGATAAAGGTATTATCTCTACTGTTGGTGGTATGTTAGGTTTGAATCATGATAAAGACCAAAATCATAAACAACCAATTGATAAAGAACAGCATGCTACTTCTGATAGTAATAATTACGACAACAACTCTAATAATGATAACAGTAAGTCTCACAAGGGTCTTGTTGCCAGTACTGCCGGAGCTGCGGGCGCAACTGCAGCAGCCGTCGGTGGTGTATTAGGTGTTAACAAAAGTAATGAAACCGAAAACGCTCAAGTTAACCGCGATAGTATCTCTTTGAATCAAGGAAAACGTTCATCAGTAATTAATCAAAAATTCACAACTACTGAGGATGAAGCGGAATCAAATTTGACACCTGGTAATCAAAGTTCAAATCAACTTAATCAAGATGTCTCTACTGGTAATGTTAATCAAGGAACTACTCAACCCAATCAAAGCAATTTCATCGGTCATGCTAATCAAGAAATGAATACTCGACAAGATCAAGTAATTGATGGTAATCGACTTGATCAGTCATCTGGTCAAAATAACCGCGAGAGTTCGTATGGTCGTGAAGCCGGAGGCGTTGCTGCAGTCGGTGGTATGTTTGGTTTAAACCACTCGGGCCAATCCGCTAATACTACCGGTTCTCGTCGTATGTCTTCAGGTCAAAATGATATTAGTGGTCAACGTAACATGAATGCTGAAAATGCATCTAGCCAACGTACTAATAGCGCCGATAGTAATACTTCCAGTGGCCAACGTAAGATTCGTACCGACGCTGCTCTCGCTGCGGCCCCTCATGGTAATATTTATGTTAGCGATAAACAATATGAAAATGCTTATTCTCAAGGAGACGATGTCACCAAGTACGCGAAAAAAAAATCTAGTATAGGCGCTGTTGCCGGTACTACTGCTGTCGCTGGCGCTGCTGTATCTTCTGTTGGTAATAAATTGGGATTACATCGTAAAAGCAATGGTGAGACTGGTCAAAATCACACAAATTATGCTCAGCGTCAAGATACGAATTACCAAGGTCAAACTGAAGACAGAGAAAACAAAGGTGTTATTGCTTCTGCAGCTGAAACTGTTGGCGGTAAATTAGGATTAACCAAATCAAATGAATTGTCTGAAAGTAATAATGATACTATTCACCGTGGTAAAGCTAACCCTTTGTCAGGAAACAATGTTTCTAACCCGGTATATGTTTCTCAAGGATCAAAACTTACCAGTGAAAAATTGAATCAACGCCAACTTCCTACTCCTCCAAAGGATGCTGAAAGTATTAGTAGTACTCGGGCCACTACTGGCGAAATTGTTCCAGATGTTCGTAACCAAGAAGTTAAGAATCGTCATAATGATAATTTCCAAAGCGGTCATAATACAGTTGATGAAATTAATAATCCAAAACATCGTAAGAACAGCATTACTCAAGGTATTAAAAGCAAGTTTAACAATGCTGTACGTCGTTTGAGTAGCCAAGGATCCGAAACATCTAATGAGCGTAGATTATCTGCTGCTGAACTTTACAAAAATCAACAACAAGCAACTGATCACCAACAAAATGCTTTCGCTAGTGGTGCTGCATTTGGTAGTGCTCCTTCTTATCAAGAACAAACGACTCATCATGAGACCGGCTCCGCTCCTCGTAATGTTTCTCACCCTACTAATCAACATAATGAGGTAATTCAAGAGAATGTCCATCCTGCTGTTGCTCCTCAAGACAATACTTTACATCCTAATTCTGATTCTCAAGACACTGGTATTCACTCTGCAGTTAATAGAGTTAGTGATAACGGCAACCCTACCGGTACCAACCAAGAATATGTACAGGCTCCCGGTGCTTATAATTTGAAGCCAGTAGGTGAAATCAACTATGTTAAAGTTACTCCAGAAGATGATGTGAGATATTACTAGTTTTTTATTTTAATTTTATACTAATTTAATTTATTCCTACAGTCGAAAGCTGAAGCGGCTATAAAAGCTATAGTTGTACCTTCAGAGAATTTAACTAACCATTAATCTATTTCTTTTTCATTAAATAAATAAAAAAAGATATTTTATTCATAATTTTACTTTGATAAAAAAAAAAATGTGCTTAATTTTTTTCAAATGTTAATTTTGTGGTAGTATTTACGAGGGTTATGTGAATTATACATAATGATTGGAAGGGTATAGAGAGAACATATGGATTCGGGAATAAAAGTTACGGTAGCCACACATGAACAATTCCTTGTGCTCCTGCTACACCAGCAGAAATTGTCATAGAATCCTCATGAACAGTCAAACTAGTAACACAGTTACTAGTTTGATAACTTTTCAAAAGGTTAGTAGTACCTTCAATATTCCATACTTTAACAGTGGAATCCCCTCCGCCTGTTACTATAGTACGACTATCAGACATCCAGTATATACCGCCAATACCAATACTGGAATCTGGTGCAATGAGTGATTGATTTACCAGTGTTTCTTAAAATCGAAAAAAAAAATACAATTAATCAAAAGAAAAATAAATAAAAAAGGAAGCTTACGATCATGGCTAAGTACATGAAGTACTCGCTTTGGATTTCGAACATCAAATATAACAACCTCGTTCTTTTCCTTATCAGCGTTTCCAGAGGCAATATAGTTATCACAGGGACTAACTGCTACTATATTTACATCGTTATGTCCAGTGTAATATTTTGTAACTTCCTTTGATAAAACATCTTGTAGATGAATAAAACCATCACCAGACATGTTATCGTAACGGTTGTAATTTCCAGAGATAATGAATTTACCAGATGATGATACTGCCATACTTGAAACAGATCCTTTCATGGAATTAAATCTGTTACAAGGTATACCAGACGAAGTATCATAAACTTCAATCTTTATAAAGCGAAAGAACCTTTATTAGGATACGACATCTAAAGAATAGTATGTATATAATAACTTACATAGCCTGGATGATTAAAATCCTTATTATTAACACCTAAAAACAATTTGTCTTCAGTAATATTACGTCCAAATTCAATGCAATCCACTTCAGGATCAGTAAAAAAACCCGGGTCTAATTCACAAATTACCCCAGAGCCAGTTTTTCCATTGATACCAATTGACCAGACTGTTGCAGAACCATCATTGGAACAGGATGCCAATATGTTGTCATATTTAGAATAATCAACCGCCAATTGATTAATGCTTTTAGAGTGGTATTCTTTAAAATAGAAATTAGAAATTACACACGAAAAAAAAATAAAAAATAAAAAACGTACGTAAAGTAGAAACGAGTTTACCAGTGGATGCCTTCCAAATATTTGCACTTCCTTCGTGAGAAGAGGTATAAATTAAGCTTTGATCCTTTGATGTCTTTACATCTGTAACGGTTTTCCAAATTTCTACATACAAAAAAAAAAAAAAAAAAAAAAAGCATGAAATTAGTCTTTGAATTTTTATTTTTGTAATCAATTATACCTGGTCCGTTTACTTCATTTCGAATATAATGTCCTTTTAATGTCGAACAATTCTTTGTGTCTGCATCCCATACTCTTAAATTTCCAGGCATATTATACTGAGCATTTTCATCGCATAATGAACCAATAGCTACTTTTAATCCAATTGAATCTCTAAATACAGCTAAAGCAATAGCATCCCCACTTCCTTCAGATATAGTATATTCTCTTGTCATATTGCTAAGATTAATATTACGCATAGAATTATAACTCATTAGACCAGTTCTTTTTCGTTTTGATAATAACTGATGTCGGGATGAATTTCTTAAATTAGCTATTATATAGAAACATTTTAGAAGCAGAATAATAAAATCAGTTATAGCTCATATTAATTTACCTTTTTGACGATTAATAATGATAGGATTGTTATATGAAATAAGATTCCCTTCTGTAAAATCAGACCAATAACATCTGCAGTCCAATGGAGTTCTCCCAGGCAAAAGAGTGGATACATATTGCCAAAAGTCAACTAATTCTCTTCCAAATTTACTCTTTTTGATATTTTGTTTTTCCACACAATTTTGAAGTATTTGAACTTCATTAGAAGTAAAAGGACAATGTAAGATATCTCCAACATCCAATTGAGCCCAATCTTCCCAGGTTGAGTTATACCAAGCTCGATTAGGAACATATGGATTAGTTTGTTCATGCTGCGTAGAATATTCGGGACTGCTTTTGGATGATGAATCACGTGTTCGACGGCTTGCGCGCGTTTCATTGTTAAAATAGGGAACAGAGATATCTGTTACTGATTGAATGTAAAGCTCAATCTGGCGTAAAGTACACGTTATATCCGTATCTTTTTGAATAAAAGTTTTTACTGTGGCTGGTGGTTGCATCTACAGATAAAATCCATAGGGATTAAAACCCCCTTTTTTTTGTATGCAAAATATATCAATTTGATTGTACTTACTAATGTTTCCTGAATTGTTGCTTCATTTACAAACGATGTCATTTGTTGTTCTTCTATTTTTGACGATAATGCGTCCATAGAAGTAGGAAAATTTGATCCTATATCACTCATCTCCCCATCAGATATGAAATTCACTTCCATATCTGACAAAGATAATTGATCATCGTCATCATGATTAGGCACGGTTTCCTGTGGCTCTTCTACCACTGCGCTAGTAACTGCCTCTATCTCCATCGGCTCCACAACGCCTTCTTGCTCTCCTTCTGAATCTGATAATGATATAGGATCACTGGCGTCTCCTGGTACTTTTGTTTGAATGTTTATTGTTTGTTGAGCAACAGGGGAAATAGAGGGACTTCTTCTTCTGTCATCCTCATCCTCACTGTCACTAATTACAATAACGCTTTTAGACTTTTCTCTCACAATATATTTGAACAATGTGCTGCCTGGTGCGTCGAGTTTTTTCTGTTCGAGCATCCTAATTTCGAAATCACAAGATGCAAAAAAAAAGGAAGATTTTTTTATTACTAAAAAAATACTGCGGAGTTTTACACTCATTTTTCTTACGTTTTGGATTGGTACTTTTTCACGGGCGTGTTTACTGTCGGCGGCACTTTAATTTTAATGAGTTTTTTAGAAGTCACAACGCTTAACTTTGATTGGGTAGATTTGCAAATCAAAAAATTTGTGCGAAAAAACTAGTCCTACTCACGTGATACACGCGTGTCTCATTTCTGTGTTCCTTTAACAGATGCAGATTTATGGTTCTTGTAAGAGATTTGTATCAAAAACAGCTAGGCTCACTACTACGACTGTATCCCATACAAGGAGTAAAACGCTGTAGAATAGATGTTGGTCACATTGAAATGCTCGTCACATATATTCAAACTCAATAGCTGCTATAAAAAGCAGCTCTTCAAAAATGGATGTAAAGACACCTTTTGTCTTTTAGTTGTATCCTACTGCCACTATCTATATTTTAGTCCTATGCTCTCTCTTTCTCTCTTCAATGAGGTAAGTGCTGGGTTTTATGCTAGGTTGAGAACCACTTTCTTAAGCTAGCGAAGCATCTGTCTCTTGTACCACTGTAGAAGTTCCTATTCTCATGCGGTCCGCCTGTTTCGAACTTAAAAGGGCCTAACTCCTTCTACCAGGATCCGGAGCCAAATAGGTATTACAGCGGTTAGTAAAGAAACATACGTCTTAATAGGCAATTCAATCATGGCCACTTCCTATAAGTTTAATCGTATTCAAGTGTATTGCTATCCATCAATTTTAATTGACCAATAAAATGATGCTAAGCAAGCAAGAGTTCCCAGGCTTGAAAAAAAACTGCCCGCATTTTGCATGTGCCGTTTGCAGTATAATATTAGCGCTCCGCTCCATGGAAATGCCAAACTACTTAAATATATTTATAAGGCTAGCTTCTCTCCTATATATAGCCACATTATATATAGTCACATTATATGTCGATGATATTGGTACTGAAAAGAGAGTGTCCTCTCCATTACATTTACCAAGTCATTGGCAGAGTGGGAAGCTGGCGACATCTTATAAAAACTGATGACGAAAAACTGTCACTATATAACCGCTACACTTCAGTATATGAATATATAGTAGGCACAACTTGACTAAACCTTGCTCTAAAGAGCAAATTATATTTCTTCCTCGCTTACTCGCCGCGTCAAGATGAATTGCTTCTAAAATCTATATCTGCTTCTCTTTTCTATACTGCGCCAATTTATAAAAGCCTGAATTCTCAGTGACTACCAATACAAAACGGCAAGTTGCTTACATATACTCGGGTATGACAAAACTACTACTATGACTGTATCTAGTACCATACTCATGTCAATCTACACTTCACGGCGCTTCAAATTTGTGTAGTAGCGAATTATTTAGTGGTATGTGATATATACAAGTGATATATCTAACCTTTTAAGTACTACTTAAAGTCTGTAATTACAGCTTTATTTGACAAGTACCAATTCACTATGAATAAATCTGTACCTAATTGATTTTCCTTATAAAAGATGTTCGTGATACTGTTACAGAAATAGCCTATTCGGGATAGCATAATAATTATAAACGATTGTTTATTATTATTTATCAGGATCTGCCTCACTCAAATATTACTGCCCGTTCATTTCCATGAAGGGTCATTTCTATTATGTTTGTTATGAATACTAACAGTTATCCGTAACCACCTATTTTGTCATTATCCGATTCAACTGTCATTGGACTCTTCTTTTTTTATATAAATAACTACTGTTTCTTTTCAAATAATAGGCATCATCTTTCTTTTAAAATTTTTATCAAACTTTCTGACTCGTTTATTAACAAATATATCAGTATGCAATGATAAAGTAACTATAATGGAGTAAAATTATATTATCATTGAAGAATAAAGTGGTATCGCTAATCCGAGTTAAAGACAAATAAATTACCAATTGGAAAATGTAAATTGTTATTACAGGTATAACAAAAGATGATTGATAGAATATAAATTTATTAAAAGGGAATAATAAAAGTATAAAGAATAATATGGGTATTAAACAGATATAAACTCTAAGGTTTTATTTATATTTGTTGTTTAAGTATTTATAATGATTGTAAGAAAGATATTAATTCGGGGTATATATTTTGGTATGTAACCTTGTTAAGCCATTTCCGTTAAGTCGCTACATGGTACTGCTGTTGTATCTACATAATATATGTTAACAATATCGAACTAGACATAGATTATACAAGTACTCATATTCTCAGATAGTCACTTACATAATCTATACACAATTAGACTATTTCTACTTATATTACTCAGATACATCTTAGTGTTCTATCGATTGAATATAAATTTATAAACGACTGTTAATACTATTTGAATAAATAAGATTACTGGTTTACATAAATAATTGTCACATCATTTATAGTTCATAAGCCTCTATCTGATATCTTTTAGTCTTGAGGCCAATTAGAAAGATAACAGGCATCACTGCTGTTATAATTAACCTTCTGAAGAAACTATTTCTATATTCAAATTGCTCATATATGAATGGCTTGCTAATACTGTCTAAGTTTCACATCTTATGATAAGCGTCCACTTAAATCCAATATGTATATAATGCACACACATTTTCTTATAATAAAAGCTATTATGTTGTATTTGTGACATATATACATATAAAATACATACAAATTAAAGAAATAACTAATACTGCATTAAAAACCGAAGAAAAACCTTCTTAATAAAATCAGATCTATAATGTCATATTATTAATAATATCCTGAAACAAAGGAACTCAACTATATTAAAATGCTGTGTAACTGGAATCAAAATCAATGATCGGTAGATCGAAAAGAAGCTCAATCATATTAACAAATAAATAGAATATTTCACTAATCTTGGATTTAATAAAAGTCTGGCTAACTTATATTAAATAAAGAACGACCATGATTAGCATAGAATAATTTTATTCATTTGATAATATAAAATTAACATCATATGCCCAAAAGTCTAAAAACGATAACATTAAGATATAATTAAAACCTCAATTGCTATCTATACATCCTGTACCTATAATTGGTACAAGATTACCTTAATCTTAGAACAATAAGAAAAAGGTCGAGGCCATACGATAAGAAAATTAGTTCAATTCCAGTAAATATTAAATGCACGCATAACCAATTATATCTGTAGCGATGAACCTGAATAAAAGATGATCCAGTAAACAAAGAGTTAACGGGATCATCATTTAGGGGTAATATCGTTATCCAATCGGCTATGATAGATCAAACGGAAGATGAGAGTCAATTCTTACGAGTAGAAACCTATCATTCAAAAGCAGATAGGATCGGGTATAGATGATTTAAATCTATTAGAAAATATAGCCCTTTAAAATCAATTAGGGTATTCAAGATATAAAGAGGAAACGTAATTTTAGTTTTAGAGAGTTTTTTCAGTTTTATTTTGAATAAAAAAATACGCCAAGTCTTTTTTATGTTGTAATTTTGTCAAATCCCACACATTACCTTTTTAAAATCTGTTATTATATTATATTTGTTGTATTTTGATATTCACTTTTATTTTATAACAACTGCAAAAAAAAAAAAAAAAAAAAAAAAAAAATCATAATTACAAATTATCACGTTAATTTTTCACTTCTGAAATATTAATTTTGATATGTTTCTCAGAAAACATCATAACATACTATGCCATTCACTTGCATAATCGCAGTTCATGTAGTTAAAACTTACTTAATATAAAAATCTAGCACAATATCTAACAGATAAAAAAGTGTTTCGATATATTAGTATTATTATATCTAATTTACAACACTATAAAGCATACACGCTGCTTATTTTATTCTAGAAAGTAGATTGATTAAGTACAAGCGATGTAATAAAATAGTCAACCATAATTACGGTATTGTGTCTTTTTTATGATCTCGTGTAACCCGAAATATCCCATTATAGTTCCCCCGGATTTGGAAAATAATCTTCTCATGTAACGAATAACAATCATATACAACGATTCGAAAATACAAAGTTTAAAAATTGACGACTGATTCACGATAAAAAAAAAAGACGCTATATTAATCAAATAGAGGTAATTCATTAGAATAAAGAAAAAATTCTATGAACGCAGAAAAAAAAAAATTTGGCAAGACTGCGTTTTAAGACAAAGCACAAGAGTCCACTTTTTTTTCTTTTTCTTTTATTTTGAAACAAAGAATATGAATCAAAATCACGAAACATACAATTGGGGTTCCTCAAAGAAACGTTACGAGTGGAAAGAAGAGTTTACTCGTTCCGGTATTGCACCTAGAGATGAAGCATTAGAGAAGGATTTGTTTGGTGAAGCAACTCATGTCCATACTGGTTTAAACTTTGACAAGTACGCTTCAATTCCTGTTCGCATCAAAGGTGATAACCCTCCTGCCGGTTTCAACAAGGTAAAATAATATAAATTTATATGTATATTAAACCCGTTCTCTCTAACAACAACAACAATAAATAACACACTACTAGTTTGAAGATACTAACTTGCATCCTTGTATGAAAGAGAACATCGCTTTGGCTCGTTATTACGTACCAACTCCTGTACAAAGAAACAGTATTGCTATTGTTACAGTAGGTAGAGATTTGATGGCTTGTGCTCAAACAGGTAGTGGAAAAACTGCTGCTTTCTTAATACCTACATGCTCTGCTTTGTTTGGACAAGCTTTAACTTTAGTTGCTCGTCCTAAACCTTACGATCATAGATTCAAGGCCAAACCATTATTGTTGATTTTATCTCCTACTCGTGAGTTATGTTGTCAAATCTTTGATGAATCTCGTAGAGTATGTATGTTGTATATGTGTGACTAAAAAATATTGAATACTGACAGCATTTAATATAGTTCTGTTATAGAAGTATGTTGAGGCCCTGGTAAGCTAATATAAAGGGGAAAAAAAAAAAGTTATTTATTTAAAATGATGAATTAGTGCTGTTTACGGTGGTGCTGGTATTCACGGTCAAATTAAAGAGCTTGACAGAGGATGCGATGTGTTGGTAGCAACACCTGGTAGATTGGTAGATTTAATTGACCGAGGTAAAATTGATTTATCAGAACTTCGTTATTTGGTATTAGATGAAGCAGATCGTATGTTGGATATGGGGTTCGAAGGTGCTATTCGTGAAATTGTAGAGAGAAAGGGTATGAACAAGGATCGAATTACATTAATGTACAGTGCAACATTTCCCAAGGAAATTCGTGGTTTAGCAAGAGATTTTCTTAAGCCAAATTACTTGTTCTTAAAGGTTGGACGTGTTGGTGGAACAACAACCGATATTACTCAAAAAGTAATTTGGGTTGAAGAACAAGGCAAGAGAGAAAAATTAAAAGAGATTTTATTATCGCAACCACCTTGTCGTACACTTATCTTTGTTGATACAAAGCGTAATGCGGATTCTTTAGATCAATACTTGTTTGAGAACAAGTTCCCCGCTACTTCTATTCATGGTGATAGATCTCAAATGGAACGTGAAGATGCTTTATTAGCTTTCAAATCAGGTACTTGCCCTATTCTTGTTGCTACTGCTGTTGTAGCTCGTGGTATTGATGTTAAGAATGTAATGCATGTTGTCAACTTTGATATGACAAACTCAATTGATGAATATATCCATCGTATTGGTCGTACTGCTCGTGTCGGTAACGCTGGTCTTGCCACTAGTTTTTTTAACCACAATAATATGACTGTCGCTTCTGATCTTACAAAATTGTTAATCGAATGTAATCAAGTCGTACCTGAATTCTTAGAACGCTTTAAAACCAAAAATATGTACGTAACTAGAACATCTTAAAATATATTTATATATATAACTAACTTTGAATATAAATACGTAGGCGATTCAAAGATGATGATGATGATGATGATGACTATTAATAAATTACACGTACGAACCTACTACTTCTTTTCGATGTATTTATTTTTTATTTTATTCATCGTATTATTGACCTGCATGGTTCGTACTCCGTGAACTGAGGCTGTCAAAAAAAAAAAAAAAAAAAAAAAAAAAAAAAAAAGTATCTACTTATTGCATTTTTCACTGTCCCTTATTATTTTTTTAACTTCAAAATATATTTACCATGACTGATGCTATTGGATCAACTTACCCTGATTGCGAGCTTTGTGAAAATGGTCTTGAAGGTGATAGCTTTCGTTTATTAATAAAGCACAATGTAGACGGCAAAACTATATTATTTCACGCACATAAAAATGAAGACTTTTATAACATTCTCACCAAACTGTCCACTTTCTATCCTACGGTATGGAAAACAGATGTTCGATACTATTTTTATTATGACATGGGTGGTATATATACTCCCATTGATGACTCACGTTGGCTAAGAGGTATATATATATATATATACATAAAATATGGAGTGATCTCCTCTACCCTTTTTTTTTCTGACATTATGGATATAGATAGAGATATAATTGTTGCTTCACCAATAGAAGACTTGACAGATTTACCAAGAGTCAATTTGAATGCAGGTAAAAATTAAGAAATATAGTATATTAAAACTGGACAATTGACCTTTTTTTTTATTGTTATAATAGTTCACGCGACTTTAAGAGAAAATGTCGAATTAAGACCTCATCAAATAGAAGGTGTAAATCAAATGATCTATATGGAAAAAGCATACCGGGGAGGTATTTTGGCTGATGAAATGGGTTTAGGAAAGGTATGTTACACATGAACCTTTTGATGAAAGGATTACAATAGGGTTTAATACAAATCTCTTTAATTTTAGACAATACAAGCCCTTACGGTTATTTTACGTCAACAGCCTGTATTTAATACACATGCCTGTACGCTTGTTGTTGTACCTTCTCGTGGCGTAAGTAGTATTACTATAACCCATATAGTATGTAATTAATCTTTTTTTTTATGTGTCAAATAGATAGCTGATCAGTGGGCAGATGAAATTCGCGCTAAAACGACTTATGGTAGTTTACCTTACTTTATATACCAAGATGAATCCGTCGGACTTTTAGATTGTAATTATATAAAAATTGTATTATTGTAAGCCAAAAAGAAAAAAAAAGATTAACATATTGCTACTAGACTCGTATTTTCGTGTTGTGATTACAACATATGATAGGGTTAGAGCAGAATTTAAAAGGGACGAAATCAACCGTAAAATTATAAATGGAAGGGCAGAGAACGCACCATTATTTGAGATCAATTGGGCTCGTGTTGTATTAGACGAATCACATAAAGTTCGTGGAGGAACTATGTTATATCACTCTGTAAAGGCTTTAAAAGCGAAAATTAGATGGTGTTTATCAGGCACTCCATTTCAAAACGATGTTACTGAACTGTACCCAATTTTTAACTTTTTAAATATTGAATTGGATATAAAAAAGAAACGTGAGGATGATTATATGGCGGAATTATTAAAAACACACATGATTAGAAGAACAAAATCAAGTTTAAAGACTGAATTGACTATGCTACCACGGCAAGAAACTCGAGTTGTATTAACCTTTACTAAACCAGAAAAGGCATTATATGATTATTTGGAGCGCTTATTATATCATCAATTAACAAAGATCAGAGAATCTGGTAATGGAAATTCGTTGTTAACTTCATCAGCCATTCTTTATTTAAGGTTAAAACAAGTATGTGGACACCATATGATATTGTTGGATAAATTCCCTGATTTAATCCCATTGGCAAATTCTGGTGATAGTGATACATTAGTAAACAATTTGCAAACTGTGCAAGTAAACCGTGAAAAAAACTACTATGATGAAACATCTGAATTCGAACAAGCACTAGAGATTATTGAAAGTTATTAGTAAGTATTCACTCTGTGAACATAATTTAGATATTTACTAACTAGTGTACAGTGACCAATTTGGCGATTTGCATGAACCAATTGATCTGGCAGAATTACAAAAATTAAAGTTTATGAGGCACTCTACAAAAGTCATTTGGTTAGCTAATTTTTTGAAACAACTGCTTAGTGCGAACACTTCAGATAAGATTGTTATCGTATCTCAATTTGTAGATGTTATTTTAAAGATATCTGAAGTATTAACAACATCGCGTATTCCATTTCAAACATGTAAGTATACATATGTATGTTATTATTATCATTATAAAATAAATTTGTATACTGATATTATATATACATGTGTGTGTGTTCATGTAGATCATGGTGGTATGTCTATTTTTTCTAGAAAAGCAGCTTTACAAAAATTCAATCATGAACCAAAAGTTCGTGTTTTAATCATGTCTTTAAAAGCTGGTGGCGTTGGATTAAATTTACAACGAGCTAACCATATGATTATTATGGATCGATGGTGGAATCCTGCTACAATGGATCAAGCAATTGCTAGAATTCATAGAATGACACAGTTAAAAGAAACTTTTATTCATACTGTCGTCATTAAAGATTCAATTGAAGAAGGTTTAATGGATAACATTCTAGATAAAAAGAATGCTTTATTTGAAAAAATCGTTGGACGTCATGAACAACAAAAAGATAAACAGCAAACTCCAGACGCAAGTTCTTTTGATACTACCTTATATGAAGGTATTCCTATGGAACCTGTTGATACTCCACAACCGCCAAATAAGAAAAGAAAGGCCTAGTTTATTTTATTCTGATAATCCGGATTGTTTATATCCTTCCATATTCTCAATTAATCTCATCGTAATAGGGTCAGAGAATCCATAAAACTATCAATGCTCATCATTAATAAAATAAAAAGTATATATATATATATATATATATAACTTACCAGGGGTCCACTTACACGTGTGCTACTTGATTTACTTTTAATACACGCTTCCGTCCAAGGCGCTGTAGGTGTATTACCGCTCCACGTAATTGATTTATGCTGAACAGTAAAAACAGGTCCATCCTCTCCCGCTGTAATACCCATCGTATAATCATTACCGAAATGTGATTTAGTTGCACGATACCCAATTGGATAAGGATGTTTATATTTACACTATATAACATATACTTGCTATAAGAATTTATTCGTTTGTAAAATAAGGCCATACACAACTTACTCCTCTACTACTCCATGCTCTTGATCTTCCTTTTCCAGTATTTAATTCTCCAAGTGCCCAAATAGTTGTACCAATACTTCCTAATCCTAACAATCAGTAACTATCATATTATTATTTTTATATTTTAGTCAAACTTACTAAGTGTAACAGGTACATAAATCTCTTCTGGTAAATTTAAAATTTGAGTCTGTTCCTCATCCTTTCTCTTTTCTATAACCTCCAATTGCCTAATACGATCATTATCATCAACTATCTCACTCAGTTCAGACTAAAATATGCGTCAACAAAAAAAGGTGTGTTTTTTAATACGCATCGATATAAACACTTACAAAATCCTCTGGCGATTCACCCCTAGATCGTCTAGAAGAACGCGTAGGTAACTTTGGTTTAGAAACTCTGTGATATGTTTTTGTTCGTATTTTTTTGGAAACAGGTTCAACCATAGGTATATCCTTTTTTTAAAAAAAAAAAAAAAAAGCATAAGAAAGAAAGAAAGAAAAATTATTGTTTGTGTGTGGATGTGGGTGTGTCCTTACTGCAGCAATTCCTTCTTTTGAAGTTAACCCTAATTGTTGTAACAAGTTTTGGTTTTCCTCCATGTTCAATTTACGTTTTAATTCATATTCGCTAATATTTAAACATTAACTCTAGGGTCGGAAAAGAAGTTGTCATAATTCTTACCTCAAGTTGGAACTGAGCATGGTGCAAAAAAAAAAAAAAAGAAAAAAAAAAGAAAAGGGCGCGTCAAGAACAAAAAAAAAGGTCTTTTTTAAACGCGATCTGACAACTAAACCTTAATTTTAAACCCATTTAAACTTCCTGGTAAAAACGTGACTTTGACTGTTTTTCTTGTTTATTTTGTAACTCAATCACGTTACTCTTTTGTTGGCAAGTTTTAGCTTTACCTTTGCTTTAGTACACTATTTTCAGAAATTATTTGTGCGCTTATAGAAAAAAAAAATTGCGTAGAAATGGCCGTATAACCACTGTATTATGGGGACAGTGATAAGTAGGAGAAGAAAGATGAGTTTTCTTTAATTTCAAGTTCAGATAATATTTATGGTAATAGTCTTATAATAGAACATTCCCCTGTAAGATAGTATAATAAATATGATAAAAAATATAAAAGAAAACATATAATATGAGACTTTTTACGTCGCATTAAAAACCCATAGGGAAAAGCTTGACAGAGAGACTCGAGGTTACTCGAAAAACGGTTTCAGATGATAAGAGTGCATATTGTTTAATTCTTTACCCGACGAACAGTTCTTCAAATTATAACGAGTCTTTGAAAGTATATTTGTAACAGACCAAGGGCCAGACCAATCCATTGCCAGTTTTCTTGGTTTCTTGCTAGAAGTATTGCTATTGTTGAATACCATAATTTTGTCGTTTATGTTATAGGTTTGAATGTCTTCTTCAGAATGAATACTTCTTGCTTCCATAATAGCTTCAAATGCAAGATTTAAATTGTTCACCAAATTAGTAGCGAAATGCCTTTGAGGTGTTGTTGCAGAATTCCTATACAAGGGCGGCAGCTTGAAGTCTTGATTACCAGTAAGAGGATCTCTTGCCTTCCGCCCGTGCACTAATTCAAATGGTGTCGCTTGTATCGAAGCATGATATGTATTGTTGTTACAACAAGGCGAGTCAGAGCGATAATATCTAAGCGGTGGCGGTTGTGGAAGCGTTGTATCGCTTACACAAGCGGTATCGCTAAAATTTGGCAGGGAAAAAAGAAATTATCGATGGAATTTCAATTTCCTTCTTTTTAATTACAGCTTTTGCTCATTTTCTCCAAATAGAAAAAAAAAGAATGCTAAAAAAAGGATTCAGCGGTCAAGGAAGCGATATCGCTACATTTATCGCTATATAATATATATTTTTTTTTATGTGGATTATTTTGTTAAAATTAATATTCCGCTCTAGTGAGTTCTTATATAAAGCAAGTATTTTTTTTTAATAAACGCCCGTATACTCTACTACTTTATTTTTTTTTTACTTATTCTTTTAATTCGCAATACATGCCGTTAACTGTAATAAAATAAAGACCTCTTACTGGTGTTGACACTAAAGATAATGCTAAAAAACCCTTTTTTTTTTACGACGAGAAACGTAAAAAAATGTTGCTGCAAAAAGATTGGATAGAAAGAAAACAATTAAGATGACGATAACTATATACAAGCTTGCCGCGTGTGAAGAACTAAAGCTTACTTTGAGAAACATTCATGTTACAAATGTTTTTTTGATTTCAATGTATATTAAAATAACTATAAAAACAAGCTTCGCTATTTTTATTTATTTTAATTACATATCATCAAAAACCATAAATACACAAATAAAAAATAAAATAACAATTACATTTTATTTTCAATTTTATTTATATATTTATTAACATAAACGTTTCTCTTTGGTTGGAAGAGACTATTATCCAATATCGCATGTCGACGGTCGACGAAGAAACGGCTGCAAGGGAACAAGATGCAAATGATAGGTACAATAACACCAATGCCTTGACAATCTTGTTCTGTCGTACCAAGTATGCGGATAAGGGACTTGACTTTCTCTGGAGTGGATTAAGCGCGGATGAGCAGGTCACTACAAGCTTTGTGGTCGAACACATTGTCTTGGAGACATTGACAATTGAAGCTTGTTTGTCCTTGAGTCTTGTTCTTGACTCTTGGGTAACGTTTTATTTGCTGTCCGTTGCTATCCGTAATGATGGAAAAAGAAAGAAGAACAAGAGACCAGTCGTAAGTTATTTGTTAATTGTTTATTTTATAAATATCAGTATTATTCACCTTTTTTTTAATTGTATTATTAGGCTGACGTTGGGGAGGAAAGTTTTGAGGAGTCTTTTTCAATTTCAAACTTACAAGAAGAAATTGATTCCCAACAGGTAAGTATTGCTGAAAAAGAAGACTTGCTGAGGACAGAGATGATGGCAGTTCCACCCAGCGAAGACGTTATTGATTGGTTTTTTTTTCGGTTTTTTTTTTTTAAAAAAAACTATAAATACTTCTATTTTCTTTCCTTTTTTTTTTTTTTTTTTCTTCTTTTCGATAAAATAAAATAAAAGTTCTTTTGTTCTTGGACTTTGTACATCTTGTGTCATGTCAGTCATGTCATAATTTTTTTGAAATGAGGTAAGATGAATAGTCATTTACTATAATTAAATAGCTATAACACTAAATTATTATGGAATAAAATAGTTATTTAATAAAGCGGCAATATTATAGTACATTTTGTAATATAGATTTATTAAATAAAAAAAAAAAATTATATGAAAAAAAAAGTGCAATCTATTATTTATATGTGGATTTTGTTGTTATTCTACATTGTATACAGAAGAGGAAGGTATATGTATTTTATAGTTCGGCCTTATTTTTTATATAAGCAAAAAGTAGGATCAGGTAATAAAGCGCCATTGACAATTGTCCACCCAAGTGTGATATTAACGGTTATAAAATAAAAGTTATATCAAAAAATAAAATAAAAAAGTAAAATAACTAGATAATTATCAGACTAAGAATAGATTGTTATTTTTATTAATGAAAAAGTGTGTGCCTTATATACATATTATGGGTTGAATAAGCGCTTATCATTAATGTGAAACTTGGACAGTTTCAACGAGACATTAATGAATGAGCAATTTGGAAAGATAAATAGATTCTTTTAGAAGGTCAATTACAATAGCAGCAATGCGTATTATGTTTCTAATTGGCTTCTTTAACAAAAGACGTAAGATAGAGGCTTGTTGATTATAAATAATGTGACAATTATTTATGTAAACCAGTTATCTTCTGTTTGTCAAGAGTTTAAGCAGTCTTCTAGTTTTATGATCAAAGCGATAGAACAATAGAATATATCTGAGATTAATTTGTAAATAAATACTGTGATTTGTGTATAGCTTATGTAAGTGACATATGAGGATATGACTTGTATAAGTATATATAAATTAGTATTTATTGAAATATAATACGTAGATATAACACCAAGAATGTTAAATGAGGTCTGACCTAAGACAATTTTCTCTGCAGAAACTACAAGATTTGCCTTAGTTAGACGACGTAAAATCTCGGCAACACATTCAGTGTGATGAGCAAGAGTACCAGAAGTACTAATGGTAAGATCGTCAACATAAACTTGTATGTAGGAAAGATCGTGAAATAACTCTTGTAGAACTCGTTGAACAAGGTTTCCTACAAATGTAATGCCAAAACAACACTTTGAAAAAGAGTATGCACGATTTGTGAAAGGACAAGTAAAAGAAAGCTTGTGTCTGTCTTTAGCATCCACGAGGAAACTGTTGAAACAGGAACGTATATCAATAATGGAATGTATAGTAGCATGACCAATTCTAGAATGAATTTCTGAAATAAGTGGAAAGCTCTGTGTATCGGTTATTTCTAAGATAGCGTTTAAATTACGTACATCTGCAACTATACGAGGTTTCTTAAAAGAGTATACACCATTGATATCTTTTTACTAACTACCAAAAGAGGTGAGTTAAAACCAGTATGTGAGGGAGCAGGTATAATAACAGATTCTTTTTCCCAGAGTGCAATTTGAGCTAAAACTGACTCTTTAAAAGCGTAAGGAAGTGGAAATTGTTTAGTGTATGCGACACACCCAGGTTTAGTAGGTAAGCGAACAATAGCACCTGGAAGGTTACAATAAGTACGTGTTACATCTATAGCAGCATTTTGTTCCAATAAAGGATTTAAAATTTTCAACATGTGTGTACGTTCTTTTTCAGTTCCGTAAGGACTATTATTTGGGGCAAGTGAAGCAGGATCAATAGAAAAGGGAGGAAAAGGATTAGATTTGTCAATATCAAAATGTGATATAATTAAACCTGTTACTCCAATTTGAAGTGTAGACATCAAATCCATTCCAATTAAACATTGAATATTTGCATTATTAAGAGAGGTAAAAATATCAAATATTTCAAATGTATGCGTATGAGTTTTATTATTATAGAAAATTTGTAAACGTGAAAAACCATGTCTCTTTTCTACCACATTTGCATGTCCGAGTTGTATGTTACCAGACGTAGGTGTAATGGTAGCAT
This sequence comes from Thamnidium elegans, assembly GCA_025201345.1. NCBI lineage: Eukaryota > Fungi > Mucoromycota > Mucoromycetes > Mucorales > Mucoraceae > Thamnidium > Thamnidium elegans. The sequence goes on from JAIXMG010000046.1 coordinate 82,592, forward strand.
TGATGGCAGAGGCAAAAGAAGGTGTAATAATACTAAAAGTGCTACCGGTATCCAAGATGGCGTATGTTTTGATATTTTCTATAATAACAGGTAAAACCAGCATGTTAGATTTATTATCAGGAGGTACATTATATATTTCATGGTACTTACATAACTGTGCTTGCTCAGCAATCTCGAGAGCAACGTCCACATCCATATCACTAGAAGTGATGTCAGTAGGAGGAGGAACAACAGAAACAGAAGAAGCAGAAATGTTAGCCGAAACTGACAATGTTGGAGAAGGCGTGGTGTTAGGTGACTCGTCCTCAGACAAAGTCATACCAGCCAAATAACGCGTATTGTCATCATGATTAGGAGGGGGAGGATTGTTACCGCGAACAGCAGTGTTACACCTATGGGCGCGAGTCCAACCTGTGGAATCCGAGCTATGAAATAGTGAAGATTCAAAAATAAAAATAAAAACAAAAAGATACTAAAAAGTAATCAGTCGCAAAATAGGAATTGTCGTTTTATTAAATAAAAAAGGTGTCTGTTTATATAGCTTTTTTATATCTGAGTTTAAGTACAATTCTGGTAGTGTGCTGTATCACAATAAGTGCCACAGTTTCCTTATATAATTACGAGCCGTGCTTATCTAACCTAGTCTTCGGTCAAGATATATAATTATGGTCAATCCTCTAATCATTACTCAGACAACAGTTATTACTGGACGATGTCGGTAAGGCTTAATTAAAATAAATATGAATTGGTCATAAAGGGATAAAGACGTGTGAGATAATCATGTACAGTGTCAAGCAAAACTGTTACAATGTTTTATAATTTCCCACTAAATACGACCCTAAATCAAAACGAGCAATATAATATCCTACAATATATATACCATTTGAAAGCCTAGCTCATTGGCTACAAAAACTATATTATAATTTTTTGTAGGTTACTTTAAATGGTAACTCTATCAGTCATCAAAGTTATGTAGTACATTGTAACAGTTTTGCCCGGTTAGAAAAAAATAAAATATTTCATACCACAACTTGGCAATAAAACCAGGAATGGTCTTAATCGACACAAAAATGTGTTATTTTATTGGTCTTCATATTTTCTGTGGTTTCCAATTAATTTTTAATACAACTTTATTGAAACTTTGTTAAAAAATTGCCTTATGCGTTCTATTCAAGAATATCAAAAGAATCAAATTATATCTATGTTGAATGATGGTCAAACAATTAGACAGGTGGCTGAGAAAATCAGTGTAAGTGCTGCGACTGTGTCACGTGTGGGTAAATTGTACTGTTCGGAGCGTGAAAAGGACAAGGGTGGTAGAAGAGAGGTATTATCGGCTGCTGACAAGCGTTACTGTGTACGTTTGGTGACTAAAGGTCGTGTTGATAGTGCTTCAAAGGTCCGTAAACAGTTTGAAACGATCATAAGAAGGTTGTTAGTGTTGATACTATCAAGCGTGCTCTCAAAAGTAGTGGCTTAGGCTCTATTCCGAAACCTTCCAAACCTTTATTTAATGCTCGAAATGTCAAGAAGAGATTAGAGTGGTGTCATGCTCATCGACATTGGACATTAGAGGACTGGAAACGCATTGTATGGTCTGACGAAACAAAGATTAACCGCTTTAACCCCGACGGACGTGTTTGGGCCTGGATTAGAGAAGGTACTCATCTTCAACCTCAGCATGTCAAGATGAGCGTCAAGCATGGCGGTGGCAGCATTATGTTGTGGAGTGCAATTACGTATGTAGGAACTGGGTGGCTTTGCAAGATTGAAGGTAACATGGATAAGGACTTATACAAAAGCATCTTGGAAGGCGAGCAGAATGCCACAATTGACTTTTTATGTCAAAAATTAAACCTTAATCGCAGTCAAGTTGTATTTCAGCACGACAACGACCCAAAGCACACATCAAATCTAGTAAAAAACTATTTACATTCACAAGAATACCAAGTTATGGAATGGCCACCCCAGTCACCTGATTTAAACCCAATCGAAAACATGTGGCGTTTATTAAAAATCCGACTTAACGAATATGAAATCCCGCCAAAAGGAATGCAAGAATTATTTGAGCGTGTAACCGAAGTATGGTATAATGTCATTACAAAAGAAGAATGCCAAAAAGTAATTGAAAGTATGCCTAATCGTATTGAACAATGTATTAATGCCAAAGGCTATTGGACGAAGTACTAAAGCTAGAATAATAAATAAAAGCCTCCTTTTTTTAACCGGGCAAAACTGTTACAATGTACTACATAACTTTGATGACTGATAGAGTTACCATTTAAAGTAACCTACAAAAAATTATAATATAGTTTTTGTAGCCAATGAGCTAGGCTTTCAAATGGTATATATATTGTAGGATATTATATTGCTCGTTTTGATTTAGGGTCGTATTTAGTGGGAAATTATAAAACATTGTAACAGTTTTGCTTGACACTGTATATTTGTATATGCTTGATCACATCAGCTATTAAGAACCAAATTACTCAGACATTTCAAGTAGGTGACTATGTAATGCTACGACATGAAAGCAAAAGAGGTTTGGAGTTCAACTGGATGGGCCCATATAGGGTAGAAAAATGTAATTTGGATTACAATACTTATCAAATTACAGAAGTGGATGGAAAAATGTATGCTTCTTGGGTACATACTGATCGCTTACATCCTGTAAAATATGATGGAAAACCTATCAACAAGTCCTGGTATATTCCTCGCTTAGCAAGAGCTATAGATAAAGAAAACATAAGTGGTTAAAAAAAAAAAAAAAAAAAAAAAAAAAACCCTATGTGGGGCTTTCCTTTGGGGAAGGGGTATTGTCGTGCTATTGTCACACAATATCATTTTGTATAAAATAGAATTAAATCGTCTTTTATTCCCCTAAATAATAGTTCCCATAAGTCGTACATTAGATACAGATAAAACCCACGACACATGTTGTTACAAGTTAGATTTGTAGTGGCTTGTAAATAAAGAGGTAGCCAATAAAAGGAATAAAATAAAAACTATAAAGTATTATTTTACGAAAAGTTCAATAATAAATGTAGCGAGCACCAGGTTTTGAGTTGTCTAACTGTAGTGTAGTATTATAAAAAGGTTTATAATACGAGAAAGGAAAAATAAAAGATAGAAAGAAAAATTTTACAATGAATTGTATAATTTAAATAATTCAAGGGATCTATTAAACAGAATGCTTAAACTAATAGAATAGTTTTATAGTCAGAAAATAAGGTAAGAGATAGATAAGTTTTATTTAAGTAGAAAAAAATAAGAGTATTTATATTAAAAGGGTTCGGTATTAGCGTCCTTCGATACCTGTCAAGGTATCCATGAAATATAAATTGAAGTAACCGTGAATTATCGGCAAAAAGGTAAACATTTAGAATAAATGTTTGTGATATAAAATTGATTGCTATCATTATGTTCTAGATAGTCAAATGTTAAAAATAGTGTTATAGAGATATGTAGAGTGAATATAAAAGTAAATAATAAGAGTAACAGCAATATAGAAATATGCAGAGCGAATATAAAAGTAAAAAGTATAACAGTATAGGTTTCAGTTACAAGAACAGATTTTTAGAGAAAGAGGTAACACAGAGAAAAAAATAAGGATAATTGTTATAACGGGATAAGTAGAGGCAAGAATAGCAGTGACAAAAGTGCCTTGTTGAGTGTGAAAAACACAGCTCGTAACAATGTCGTGGATTTTATCTGTATCTAATGTACGACTTATGGGAACTATTATTTAGGGGAATAAAAGACGATTTAATTCTATTTTATACAAAATGATATTGTGTGACAATAGCACGACAATACCCCTTCCCCAAAGGAAAGCCCCACATAGGGTTTTTTTTTTTTTTTTTTTTTTTTTTTTTAACCACTTATGTTTTCTTTATCTATAGCTCTTGCTAAGCGAGGAATATACCAGGACTTGTTGATAGGTTTTCCATCATATTTTACAGGATGTAAGCGATCAGTATGTACCCAAGAAGCATACATTTTTCCATCCACTTCTGTAATTTGATAAGTATTGTAATCCAAATTACATTTTTCTACCCTATATGGGCCCATCCAGTTGAACTCCAAACCTCTTTTGCTTTCATGTCGTAGCATTACATAGTCACCTACTTGAAATGTCTGAGTAATTTGGTTCTTAATAGCTGCATCCCATTTTTCTTTATCCTTTTCAGCCTGTATCTTCAATCTATCTTCAGCTAGAAATCGATTTTCACGTAGATATCGTAGGTGTGTGAGGGCATCCTCAGCGATTAGTTCCGGGTCTTCTTCTGTAAGTGGATCCATGAAAGGACGTAATGGATCACCTGGGAGAACTGGAGAGACGCCATAAGTCAAGTAAAAAGGGCTGAATCCGGTTGTAGCATGTTTTCGAATTCGACATGAAAATAATGCAGTGTCGATAAATTCATCCCAACTATGAACTTCACCTTTTACATACTTTGTCAACATGTGCTTAAAAGTTTGATTTAGGCGCTCACACTTTGAATTTGTACGTGGATGAAAAGCACTTGTAAAAATATGATGAGATTTGATTTTGGCCATATATTGTTTGAGTATTTTTGACATAAAATTAGCACCTCGATCAATTACAATTTCAGCAGGACAAGAAAACCGCATTACTATTTCTTCATAAATAAACTTAACTATTTTGTGGTAAAATCACACATAAAATAGAATATATAATAATCGATGAACCATCGATTATAAAACATAACAAACGTTAGGTATCAAAAATGAACCTTATATATAAAAAAAAGCACAGGATCTAGAAACCAAGATCCTCAGACTATAAAAATCACTAGATCAAATCTACGTGTAACGATCAATCACAATAGTGTGACCACTATTGCAAAAGACTATAAATAAGAAATCATAGTTAGCAATCCCTTTTACGAGGATTGATTTTTACAATTAAAATAAGAAATAAACGTTATTAGACATTTAATCTTATTCACCTGTTTTTATTAATTTTTCTGTGTGAAATCAAAGTATTTCTCCACATATTTGATCGGCAGTAGCAGCAGTTAAAGCTCGAGCAATAGGCCAATTGGTGTTGTAATCTACAGCCATGATAATCCACCTATTTCCATTTTTTGTAGTTGGAAGCTCACCAATAAAATCCAAATACCAGCGAGAGAAAGGCGGAGGAATATCCAACGGTTTCATCGGTGCGTGATGTACACTTTTTTCATTTCTTGCGTGTAACTGGCACTCTGGACATTGACCCAACCATTTTATAATATCAGCAGTCATTTTTGGCCACCAAAATCGTGTTTTCATCAATTGTTGTACTGTAGTTTTTCCTTGGTGTCCAAAACCTCGGTGAAAGTCTTCAACTAGATCTGCCCGTCTTCTAAAAGGGATAAACTTTACCAATTTTTCATCACGGTTAGTATTTAATTTGTTAATTATTTTTCTCCAGACGTGATGATCTTTCACTACATATAAGTGCTGATTTTTTATAAGTTCTTTCTTGAATGTTTCAGGCCATGAGTCTTCATTTTTGAAATAATACAGAGACCAATCTTGAACAGGATCAGTAATTAACATATCATTAAAGGAACTAGTCTTTTCAGAAATAGCTAACGCACAAACATCAGGTGAATCATACAAGTATCTAGGCTCAAAAGAACTTTCATTTGGGACACAATTACGACCATCTCTTCGACTTAAACTATCTGGCACAATTTGCTCTATTCCTTTTTGTAAATAATTTTTGGAGAGTATAAATTCAATTCTGCCATCCATCTTTCCAAACGAGTTGAGATTTTGGCACTATTATTATAATATTTTAAAGGCAAATGGTCAGTGTATACTTCATAATCGTTACCGTCAATGAAACAACGCCAGGTACGTAAACAGTGTAAAATAGCTAAGTATTCTCTTTCTTGAGCAGGATATAAGCGTTCCTGTGCAGTATATTTATGAGATTCAAAAGCCACAGGTTTCCATTTATTGCCATCATTTGGATCTTCTTGAAGTAACACTCCTCCGCACATATAGTCTGAGCTATCACATTCGATCCTCCATCGGCTAGACATAGAGGGTGTAAGTAATACAGGAGCTGAGGTAATCATACTTTTTATTTTTTCGAAAGCATCTTGACAATTTTGATTCCAGTCAATATTACGTTGCTTATGTCCGCCTCCTTTTGTCAAGTCCGTAATTGGTGCAGCTATGCCAGAGAAAGAGGGAAGAAAAGACTTGTAGTATTGACACATACCAATAAATCGACGTACATCTTGAACATTTTTTGGAACGGGCCACGATAAAATAGCATCTACTTTTTTTTTTAGAAGGGCTTATTCCCACATTAGCAATTATGTCATAACCTAAAAAGGTGAGTGTTTTTCGATTAAATTTGCATTTGTTTTGGTTTACAATTAATCCAGCTTCGTCCAACTTTTTCATCACCATATGCACATGCTTTTTATGAGTCTCAATATCCTTGTCTTTGGTAAAAATAAGAACATCGTCAATATAAACAATACAAATTTTATCAATATAATCATGTAATACAGCATTCATCATCTTCATAAACTGAGCGCCGCTGTTCTTTAAACCAAAAGGTATAACTTTCCATCTAAACTGACCATATCTAGTTGTTATAGTTGTCTTTTCAGAATCGCTATTGGTTAATCTCTGTTGGTGAAATCCACTCTGCAAATCAATTGAGCTAAAGTATTGAGCACCGTGTAATTGTTCAAGGCATTCATCGATTCGAGGCACAGGTATTCTTTGAGAAATAGTAGCCTTGTTAACTGAGCGAAAATCACAGACCATTCTTAATTTTGGCGGTTGTCCTTCTACAGCAGCTGGACTTTTTACAAACAATACGAGAGTACCATACTGAGAAGAAGTAGGTTCTATTAAGCCTTGCTTCAGTAAAGCGTCTAACTGTTTCTTTAATTCACGAAGTTCTAGTGGGCTCATTTTATATGGAGCTTTTGGCTGAATTTTGATTTCAGGATCCAAAACTATCATTTCTTCAACAGATTCACGTATAGGTGGTAATTTATCAATTTTTCCTTTAAATACTTTAGGATATGCTGTAGACAGTTCTTTGATCCTTTCCTCCTCGGTCAACAGTGATGATGCACTTTTTGGTGTATTCACCATTACTGCAATGTCTTCGGAATTTTCGATTTCAGATATATCAATTAAAAAACACTCCTCAACTTTTTGTTTCTTCAACAATCTATCCAATTGGTTAGCAGTGATCAAAAAATTCAAATTATCTAAATCATCCAAATCGTCGAAATCCGTCCCATTGGTTTTTATTGTAGTAGCTGTCGTATTTGAGGTTGATATTTATATAAATCATACTGTGAATAAAAACAAGCTTAATAATAAAAACTTCTAATATTTCAATAATAATGCATCCCGATACATTATTATTAAACACCGAAATCAATACGGACATTTCTAGTGAAAACGGTTCCTGCTTCTGACTTAAAATATAAAAATTTTAATCCAATGACATTAATGCGAGATAAGAGATATTGTAATAACATTGGTCTTGATCCAGAACTAGCTACTCTGGATAAAAGAAAGGAACACCCATTGTTATAAGCAATACATTAACTCACATCAATGATATGAATATAGTATAAATAATATACTCTAGGACATATAGAAAATATTTCCTTTATAATAATAAAACAAATATACAGTAACAATACTCTATTTCTTGTAATTACAATCCTTTAATTATATAAAATATAATTATACGGGAAAAAGTTCTAGTCAGAAATATATAAATAAAATATAAGGAACGTTTCATCAACCTACTCATAACATATCCAATAAGGGCGATTCGACCACCCTGTCATTATTAAGAACAAGGTGGAGATTACCGGAAGGACATGTTATTCGATCAAGGGGATTGGATCAAAGAATATTTATAGTCAATTCGAAAGAGTAGAATATATATATTTGAAAGTGAGAAGGTTGAGTCTAGATATTGACCCGAACCTATCATAACAATAAGACCAGGTACCGATTACGGTTGTCAAGAAGTATAAAAAGGGATTATTATTTAGTTTATTTTTAATTAATAAATTTCTCTAAGTTTTATCTCGATAATTTATCGTCTAATTTACTTCAATTCCAACAGTTTTTTTATCGAATATGAACACTGAAAGAATCTCTGCTCCCTCTGCCGCTGTTGCTCCTATTGACTCTGCTGCCCCTGTCGTTCCCGTTCCCCCCACCATGGATCAAGATGTCAATATGAACGAATTTAACCCCATGGAACTCTCGGCCATGAATCTTACGGATGAAGAAGAAGAAGAAGTCCTCTCCCCCTTGGTTCCTGAAGCCACTTCTTCCAGAAAGGAAGAAGTTGGTGCCGGTAATAACTCGGAACTTGATGAAGGTAAAAACCAACGTCAATTAATCAGAAAGATTAATAATGTTTCAACTATTGCAGAAAGCAATATTAACTCTTCTATAAATTTAGATGATGATTTAATCAATTTATATGGAAAAAAGATCAGACAGCTTTTCAAAAAACAACTGTTTAGTGAAGATGCCGATGAACTTATCAAAAATAATCAATTGATCAAACAATTGAAACTGTCAATTCAACAAATGAAGAACGACGAAATAAAAATTAATACGCAGAATGAACCAACAAAGAATACTCCAAAGAGATTTGATGTCCCATTCTTCCAACTTAATGATGATCCATCAGCTTGCAAGTCAGAAAACAAACCTTCATATGACAACGCTGAAACATTTGTTTCCATGTTCGAAATGATCCTGAAAACAAATGATGTGGATATTAATAAAGACTGGAAAAAGGATTTAGCCAAATCCTTTTTATACAGCAAAAATGACAAACATCATCGCTGGTATTCCAACTTCATCAACCCACTTAGTGAGAACACCAAGTGGAATGAAATTAAAGAAAAATTGATTGATCGATTTGGAAACTCAGCTAACATGGCCAACAATATCGAAAAATATTTGGACTTACGTCAAGGCCAACAAGAATCCATTAGGGATTATGTCGACCGTTATTTGGAGACATATCTTCGTTTACCCAATAGTAAACAACCTAGTGATGCCATCGAGGCAATGAAATTTATCAAATCATTGTTACCAAAGGCTCGGGAAGAAGTTACCAACTCTCTGAAAAAGAATAAGAGACAAGACTCCGACTCCTACCTCCCCAATACTTTACATGAGGTATTCAGATATTTAGAAAAGAATATCGGTGATATCCAGGAGGCCTTATACTTGGCGGTAACAACTTCTGCAACAAATAAAAGAAGTTACAGTAACGTCGAAGGTTTTGAAAGCAAGAAACGTGCATTAATCGAAACCAACAACTATGAGTATCAAAATAAGAAACTCAAAGAAGATAAATTATGTATATATTGCAAAAAAGCCAACTTCAACTTTGAACATTTGAAGACCTGTGTCGACTATCTCAAAAGCGACAAATATAAACAATTCCTCCTCAAACAAGCTGAGAGAAGAAAACAACAGGTAATAAAAATTTTCTATAATAATCCCGAACAGGATACTAACTCTATTACTGGTCATTATAGTGAAACCTATAACCTAATTTTAGATGATTTAGAAAACTTCTTTATTAATTACCAATTCCCAGATAAGGAAAAAACAAATGTTAAACCTTTTTTTAATAAAAATTTAAAAGATAAAAATAATATTTCTTGCTATTTAATTGATGGGTATTCTGAAAAAGAGTTAGAAGAACTTTCACCATATTCCCCTTTTATTACCATTAATAACGAGAAATTGGTTAGCATGCTTGATACTGGTGCTACCGTATCATTAATTAATAAAACATATGATTTTGATGATATCATACCTGCTGAAGGTAGATTATCTTTTATAAATAAAGATGCATTTGCCATACGTATTGGAAAAACAAAACCTCTTGAAGTAAACTACAGAGGAAAAGATGTCGTCCACCATAGTTTTGAGATTGTGGAAATGCCTGATAATAAGATCCCAATCTTGATCGGCAGAGACCTCATTCCTAAACTTGGAATTTATATAGAAAATATTGCATATAACTTCAATGAAAAAGAAGAAGTTATCTACAACGAATCTGTGGATGATACATTATATAAACCTAATGAATCTAAAGCATGTTCGGAAAAAGAATATGAAGCTTTTATGGAAAGTATGAAACCATATTTAAAAGCTAATGAAAATATCAATGTACATGAATTATGTCCATTAAAGGAAGCTGTTGTTTATTTAGATACGCCTCCCCATCAAACTAGTTTCTCTAGACCTTATCCTATTGCGTATTCATTATTACCTGTAGTTAGAGAACAAATTAAGAAATGGCTTGATGACCGAACTATAGAATTAGCTTCACCAAGTAGTTTCAACAGTCCACTTACGCTGGTACCTAAACCAACTGGTGTAGACGGAAAGAAAAAATGGAGAGTATGTTTAGATACCAGAAAGATTAATAACTTACTTGAAAATGTATCAGACGTAAATACCCCATTAATTGAAGATATATTTCACTCTGTACGTGATTCAAAAATCTTTAGTGTCTTTGACATATCAGGCGCTTTCCACAGATTGGAAATCAATGAGAAAGATCGTCATAAATTAAGCTTTACATTTGAAGGAAAAACTTTCAGACATAGAGGCGCATGTTTTGGTTTAAAATCCTTATCGGGTATCTTCCAAAATGTCATGGAGACAATTTTCGCTGACATGAAAGAATTCACATGTGATATATACAGACTATATATCCCTCTTCATCTTCGTTATTATTACGATATAGCACATCAAAACTAAACATTATTAAACATAGACGATTAATAATACAATATAGAATTATCCTAAGCAATCATCCATTATTATTATCAATGGCAGGGCAACTGCCATTTAATAATAAGAACTACCAATTAAACACAATGCGCATAAATGCTTAAACCAATCGGATTATCAATAAGGATTAACCATAATCCTTATGATATTTAAAACTGACTTTTCTTACTCTACAATTAGAATGGCTAATTGTATAACCCCTTTAGTATAAATACATCCTTCTTTTTCATCTAAAATAAAAACAATCACAACTAAGACTTTTATCAATACTCTAAAGGACTTATTTTCTATTGTATATTTCAACATGTATATATATTGATGATCTCGTATGTCATTCTAAAAACTTAAAAGATCATGAGATTCATTGTCAACGTGTCATCGAAGCATTGACAACATATAAATTACCATTGAATCAAGAAAAGATGCATTTAGCAAGATCTGCTGTGTATTTACTTGGATTCTGTATTTCTGAACAAGGAAAATCTATAGATCCAAGAAGATTAACAAATATTGATAGTTGGGAGAAACCTACTAATGCTAAACAGATGATGAAATTCTGTGGGTGGGTAAGCTATATGCGTGGGCATCTTCCAAATGCTAGTGCTTTAACAGCTCCACTTGACCATTTAAGATACAGCACAGAAAAAGTGTTCAAATGGACTCCACAAATGGATGAACATTATCAAAGCATTATTGATATCATAAAACAGAACATAGTCCTTAGTCATCCTGACTTAAATTACGAATTTAGTTTGAGTGTGGATGCTAGCAGCTACAGTGTAGGTTCCTGTATTTTCCAAGAATTTGTGGATAAAGAAAAAGGAACTAAGACTATCAAATACATTGGTTTTGCGTCGAAATCATTATCATCAAGCCAACGTAGTTATAGTGTAACCAAGAAAGAATTGCTTGCACTGACTACCGGTTTAACAAAATTTTATAAATTTCTACATGGTGATCGTCCATTTAAATGTTATACTGATCATAGAAGTTTATCGTATTTATTTACAACCAAACATATGCCCATGATGATGTTAAGATACATGGAAGTAATTCTCTCCTTCCCAAATATGAAAGTTATTTGGATTCCTGGGGTAGAAAACGTTATGAGTGATAAACTCTCTCGTCTGTTCCCTACGAATCAAGATAAGATTCCGTATGAAAAAGAAGAAAAGAATATGTTTCCACAAATATTCAATCATGGTCAAAAGAATAAAAAGTCTAAAAACCAAAGGAAAAGGAAAGAAAAGACAAATAAACAAGACCAGGATTTGGTTACGTTAAATAAAAAGGAATTTGTAGAATTTAACGGCGACATTAATTTGGAACGTATTCCTAATTTTAGTCAATATTATTGTGACACAAATGATGCACAAACTAAGCCGGAAAATATACATAATAATGTACGCATTACATCATGGATAATAAAAAACATTCATAATATCTTGGATGAAAACATGACGGAAGTTGACCCTAATGAGAATTTTCAGATCAACTATGTACAAAATATGGACGAATCTTATATTATTCCAGATGAGAAGGATAGAAAAGAGATCCTTGAAAACGCTCATAACTTCGGCCATGGAGGTTCTGAAGCAATCATCCAACGTATAAGAAAAGATGAAGGCATGAATTGGCCACATATCATTAAAGATGCATTAGAAATAGTAAAACAATGCAAACTTTGCCATAAGGTACAAGTGTCTAAAAAAGGCTACAATCCTTTAAAGCCTTTATACTGTTATACCGTGGGCTTTCATTTTCAAGTAGATTTATGCGGGCCATTCCCGGTAACTACGTCCAACAACACATATATTTTGGTCTTATTAGACATTGCTACTAGGTTCGTAGTATTACGCCCTATCCCAGATAAATCTGCAAAGACAGTAGCAAAAGAATTAATTTCTATTTTTTCATTAATCGGTTATCCCCGTATTCTGAATTCTGATCGCGGAACAGAATGGAAAAATAAAATATTGGATTTACTTTGTGAAGCAATGAAGATAGACAAACGACTATCTCTTGCATACTTTGCATCCAGTAATGGTGGTGCCGAAAGATTCGTGCAATCATGTAAGAAACTTTTATCAAAATTGATACAAGGAGTACCTGAAGATGACTGGGATTTAGAAGTTAATTCAGTACAACTCATGATGAACTGTAAAGTTTCCAGACGTTTAAATACGAGCCCATTTAATTTAATGTTTGCAATGTGGAATCCGAGCTATGAAATAGTGAAGATTCAAAAATTAAAATAAAAACAAAAAGATACTAAAAAGTAATCAGTCGCAAAATAGGAATTATCGTTTTATTAAATAAAAAAGGTGTCTGTTTATATAGCTTTTTTATATCTGAGTTTAAGTACAATTCTGGTAGTGTGCTGTATCACAATAAGTGCTACAGTTTCCTTATATAATTACGAGCCGTGCTTATCTAACCTAGTCTTCGGTCAAGATATATAATTATGGTCAATCCTCTAATCATTACTCAGACAACAGTTATTACTGGACGATGTCGGTAAGGCTTAGTTAAAATAAATATGAATTAGTCATAAAGGGATAAAGACGTGTGAGATAATCATGTATGTGTAAATATATATGAGAATATATATTTGTATATGCTTGATCACATCATGCAAGAAAAATGTCAAATGAATATCCATTATTTAATGATCCTGATGATGGATAACGACGAACTCTTAAAAAGAATTAAATACACTGTGGCCAGATAAAGTTGTTTTTTATACTAATAACAGTAGAAGTGTTTCTAAATATGCACACTGTAAATTCGGAAACTATGAGATAGTATGGTTACTGAATTTAGTATCCATGTATACTGGATTTATTATGCAGTATATTTTCCACTGAACGCAGTAAGTTGGATACTGAAACTGAAATGGTATCTTATATACCCTATTTAGTAGAAATTCCACTAAAAAATACGTCATGAGTCTGTTTATTCAGTAACCATTGCTCTTTATTCAGTAACCATTGCTCTTTATTCAGTAGCCATTGCTCTTTATTTAGTAGCCATTATTTTTTATTCAGTAACCATTATTTTTTATTTAGTAAATTCTCTGTTTATTCAGTAACCATTGCTCTTTATTCAGTAGCCATTGCTCTTTATTTAGTAGCCATTGTTTTTTATTTAGTAGCCGTTGTTCTTTATTCAGTAGCCATTTATAACAACTTACTTCTACATAATATATATGGTTAAAATCTGTTTTACATAAATAGTGTTATTATCAAACTTACAAGTAAGTAAAAAGCCAAGACATATGGTTAAACGGTTTCTTCTCTGTAAATATATAAACGTTTGTAGATATTAATAGGTGGTAAATAAAAATAACTAAAAGATGTGTACCTTAAGGTGAACCATAATAGTATTCAATGGTTAAATATCTAAAAGCAAACGAACAAAAAAAAATTGTTTTAGCAGTGGAACAAAATAAAAAAAAATACTTTACTTAGCGTTTAGGGATACAATAGAGGCGAATGAACTAGAGAAGAAGAAAAACAGTTATGTTCCATTTCAAGAGATTCAGTTTATTGTTACCATTGAGATTAGTCTTTTGTGTATAAAGTGAAGTAAAAGTATATATAAAAAAGGAAAAGAAAAAAAAAAGGGGGGGAGGAAAGGCAAGGTCGCTTACGTCTGCGGTTGAAAAAAAAAAGTCACCTTCTGCTTGGCTAAACGACCTCTTTTTTTATACGTGATTCTGAAATTTATATGGTAAGTCTTACGTATACTGAAAAAAAGAAAGCACGAATATATGTAGTAAATCAATTTTTTTTATTATCGTAGCGTCTCTATTTTTTTTGGATAACGTGGCAGTGTCTTTTTTTCTTTTTTTTTTCTTTAAATAAATTTATATATTTGTCTATATTATTTGTACTTTGATAATTAACTTATTCCTCTATACATGTAAGTGCTAAGATCTAAACGACTATGACGCTGTAATATACCTATATGTTATAGAACATTGATATGCATCTTTTTAATATTTTAATTCCCGGGTAAAGAAAAAATCTAAATTTAGAATAAAAAAAAAGGGGAAGAGTATTTTCTACTGAAAATAGCGGAATATATTCCGTATTTAGTAACTATGTCCACTAATAACAGTATCATTTACTAAATATCTGGCCATAGTGATAGAAAATAAAAATAATAAAGAAAATAAAAATAGCAATAAAGATATTATGGAACAAGACTATGAAATAGATATTGAGGAAACTGATGATTATATGGCAGAATTAATTGAAGATTTAGAAAAAGATAATAATAAAGATAGGAAAAGAAATAAGTATAAAAAATTAGATAATAATAAAGAGGCTATAAAAATTATAAATAAACTAAAAAATAATTTAACGACATTAAAGAAAAATAATAACCTATACGAAAAAATAAAAGCCAATAATAGAAATACATTAGAAATATTTGCTAATATATTTTACAAATATACTAATAATGAAATAAATGATGATTATATTACAGATGTTTCAAAAATATATGACAGAAATAAATCGAGATTTTTAAAAAATATAGAAATAAGCTATCAAATATATAGTTATGAAAAATTAATAAATAGTGATTATATATTCTCATTGTATACTTTTAATACACTTAAAAAAACATCATTAAACACATTAATTGATTCTATTAATAAGTTATTGTGAATATCTAAATCTATAAAAAAAAAGTTAAACCTGAGACCTAAAATGATAATGACCCGATTGTTCTTTTTATTAATGAAAAAGTGTGTGCCTTATATACATATTATGGGTTGAATAAGCGCTTATCATTAATGAGAAACTTGGACAGTTTCAACGAGACATTAATGAATGAGCAATTTGGAAAGATAAATAGATTCTTTAGAAGGTCAATTACAATAGCAGCGATGCGTATTATGTTTCTAATTGGCTTCTTTAACAAAAGACGTAAGATAGAGGCTTGTTGATTATAAATAATGTGACAATTATTTATGTAAACCAGTTATCTTCTGTTTGTCAAGAGTTTAAGCAGTCTTCTAGTTTTATGATCAAAGCGATAGAACAATAGAATATATCTGAGATTAATTTGTAAATAAATACTGTGATTTGTGTATAGCTTATGTAAGTGACATATGAGGATATGACTTGTATAAGTATATATAAATTAGTATTTATTGAAATATAATACTTAGATATAACACTGGTGCTACCAATTGTCGTGTGTTTTATCTGTATCTAATTGTTACACGACAAAATACTATTTTCTCTTTTGATTTCGGATGAAGCAAATCGTGGATTCATCCAATGCATGGACAATCTAATAGATGGTTCATCCATACAAATAATTTATCAATATCTTTTCTTATCTCTTTTTAAAAACATATAAATACCAAACGATTTATCAAATAAAAATAAAAATGAATTAACTTACTACTTAACTAAATACATAAAAAGGGTTTTCTTTTTGATTATTCTAATCTCTTTACTACTATTTTATTCCCTCCTATCTATATTTACTCGTAGCTTGATTCCCTTGAATTATTTAAAATTCATTGTATCCTTTTAATTTTATTTAAACTATATTTCTACCATTAAGTCGTTCTACTTATAAAACAGGAACTGGTTCTCACTATTTATACCATTTTATTTTACACCACGTAACATCAATTAACAAATTCCAAATTTCTAACATAATGTACGACTTATGGGAACTATTATTTAGGGGAATAAAAGATGATTTTATTACAATTGACATTTAATTCTATTTTATGTCACAGCTAAAATAGAATAAGCTGTGTACTACTTCAATTTAGATATAAATTACTTTAAAATATAAACTCAATAAAAGGTCATCTTTTTACCACTATATATTTACAACTAAAAGTATTGTCTATTAAAATAACTCTGACAATTGGTAGCACCAGTAGTTAAAAACACAAATTAACTAAGTATTGTGAATGTCATCAGACGACTGTATTCAGAAAGAAATACTGGATCATCCGACACACATCATTCAAGAAATAATTAAATCAGCAAAAAGAAAGTTAAAACCAGAAGAGCAAAAGGAATTAGTGGAATTTATAACATCCAGAGGAATTTTAATAGATACACCAAAAACATACATAAATTATACAAAATCAGAAAAAGTAACAATATATCAAGGATCAAGAACATTAATAGATCAATTCAAAGTATATAAAAATAAAAATAAAAACACTGTAATAGAAGAAGATATTGAAATGAATACAGAAAATAATTCAACAACAACAAGTAATAAAACTTTCTCTGAAGAAGAAGTTTTACGTTTAATTTCTGCAGCTATACAACAACAGCAGCAACAACCACAATTCAGTAATCAAGTACGAATTCCTACCCCCCCTACATATGATGGTAGTAGAGATATTACAAAAATAAATAATTGGTACACTTCGGTGGAACATTATTTAAGTTTTTATAATTTTGAAAGAGCGCGTTGGGTATCCTATGCGATATCATTATTAACAGATCATGCTCGATTATGGTACTACCGTATGGCACAACGATCTTCTCACGATTTATCCGACTGGGAAGTATTTAAAATTAGTATGGATATGGAATTCAAACCAAAGTATACATTACAATCAACAAGAGATAGATTATTTGAGTTAAAACAAACTTCATCTGTACAACATTACATTAAAGAATTTCAAGATGTATTACTCGAATTAGATATCACAGAAGATGAAGCTATGGATAAGTTTGCAAGAGGATTGAAAGATCGTGCTAGGGCACATATATTACTAAAAGACCCCATTGATTTAGAAAGTATGTTTCATTGCGCACGAACTTTTGAATCTGCCACACAATATGGTAAATCAACGAATAGTTTTAACCCAACAACATCAGCTATCGATGATCCCATGGATTTATCGGTTATTGAAATTAAAAAACAAAATCAACTACTTCTAAATTTATTAAAGCAACAACAAGGTTCTAACAACAATAGTTCTGGACAAAGAAGTAATAATAACTGTTTTTATTGCGATAAGATTGGACATAAAAAGGCTGAATGTAGAAATAAAAAATGGGATGAGGATAGAGGTATTTTTCAATCTAAACGAAATAATCGTAATGACTACCGTACACAAAAACCTCCCAATAATTATAATAGTAATACTACTAATAATTACAGCACTAATAATAATAATAACTACCGAAAACCTAACAATTTTCGTCAGCAGATCAACGCATTATTAGATAGTTATGATCCATTAAGCAATAACACAAATAGTTATCAAACTAATACTAACAATGATAACGATAATAAAAACCTAATTGATCTATCATCTTGTGATAATCAAGACTACTACTCTTATCCTATATTGTCACCTAACATTGCGCCGGAAACACATACTTTGTCATCTGCTGAAAAGTCATTTTTAAACAATGTTGATAATTCATCCAATGCGTTACCTTTATACAAAACTATGGTGGGTGGATCTAATTTCAAAATATTAATCGACAGTGGTGCCAGTACAAATTATGTACATCCTAAATTACTTTCGCACGCTTTGACAGAAAGGGAAGTTGTCAATCAGGCAGTAGAAACTGCAGATGGTAACAAGACGAACATAAACAAAAAAATTACTTTTAGATTATTTTTAGGAAATAACCATGAACACCAAGAAGTAATCACTGCATATGTTTTTGAATCAAAATTTGATATTATCCTCGGTCGTAACTGGTTGAAAGAAACTAAGCCTAAACCTGACTGGTTTGATGACACATGGGAAGTTACTGATAAAAATACAACTATTGTCACCAAAATATATCCTGTATCACCACCAAAAGCATTACATAATATCAATACAATTAATCCACAATTAAAAACAAAGGAGACAACTAATATTGATTATCTAGCATCAGCTACGCAAGTAGCTAGATGGCTTAAAAAAGACCAAATAACTGAATGTTTTGTAGTAAATTTTATAGATGAAAGTACAGGTAACCACGCAACAATCACACCAATATCACCTATTGATATGAAAGACATTCAACTTGATAAAGAATGGAAAGAAGAATTTGCAAAATTATTTCCTTATGCATTCAAAGGCGAAATAACTGAATTACCACCGAATAGACATACCAGAGATATAATTGTAACTGACCCTAAAGACGCTCCTCCTATTTTTCACCAACCGTATCGAATGAGTCCTCTAGAATTAGCGGAACTCAAAAAGCAATTAATGGATTTAGAAGAAAAAGGGTTGATAGTACCAACTGCATCACCTTATGGGTTCCCTATTTTATTTGTTCGAAAAGCAGGATCAAATAACGCTGATGGAACACCAAAATTAAGAATGTGTTGTGATTTTCGCAGTATTAACAAAATTACCATTGCTCAAAGAATACCAATACCAAGAATAGATGAGTGTCTGGATCAATTGCATAACAGTACTTGTTTCTCACAAATTGATTTAATTGGAGCTTTTAATCAAGTTCGTTTATCTGAATCAGATTCAATGAAAGCAACAATATCGCATCGTTTCGGTCAGCATAGATTTTTAGTTGCCCCTTTTGGATTAAAGAATTCTGGTCCATATTTTCAAGATGTCATCAACAAAGTTCTGAAGTCATTCGTAGATAAATTTGTAATAATATATGTTGATGATTTATTAGTATATTCAAAAAATGAAAGTGAACACAAAGAGCATGTAAAACAGGTTTTACAAAAACTTGATGAAGCTAAATTTGTTATAAATATAAAGAAATCACATTTCAATATGAAAGAACTGACATTTTTAGGTTATCATATATCAAAAAATGGTATCTCTCCTTCGCAACAAAAAACAGAAGCTATTAGTTTATGGCCTATTCCCACTAATGTTCAACAAGTACGTCAATTCCTTGGGCTTACCCAATATTATCGCAGATTCATTCCAAAGTTTGCGCATATTGCGTCTCCCCTTACAGATTTAACGGCGGGTACTGGTTATAAAACACGTGCTATAGAATGGACACCACAATGTCAAAATGCTTTCGATTTATTAAAACAAAAATTGTCCTCTGCTCCAATATTACTTACTCCAGATATGAACAAACCATTCCGAATTGAATGTGATAGCTCTGATTTTGCGGCAGGTGCGGTGTTACTTCAACAAGATCAAGATAATAATTGGAAACCATTGGCTTTTGAAAGTAAAAGATATAGTAAAGAAGAAAGAGTATACCCCGCTCAGGAACGTGAAATGTTAGCCATTCTGATTGCATTAAGAAAATGGAGATGTTTCATTGATGGTAAAGATTATGTTGTATATACTGACCATCTCCCACTTAAATATTACAGAGATCAAAAACATTCAGTACCTCGTTTAGTACGATGGATGTCAGAAATAGAATTATATAACCCTAATATTCAATATAAACCTGGTAAAGAGAATATTATACCCGATTTATTATCTCGTCGCGATGGACCCGATTGCGATCCTGCATCCACATCAGTACAACCAAAATATTTATATAACTCTGAAATTAATAATAACAATAATAATACTAAACATTCTTTAAGTAAACCAGTTCAGTCAATCAGGGATGACCCTATTCAAGACTGGCCCTTACAATATTTTCGTAATGAAAACCAATGGCCTCAACTACTACAGAAAGAACTCCAACAAAACAAAGAAAAATTTATAGTCAAAAATCAACATATATATAAACTAGTCAAAAATTCAAAAACAAATGAAAGCATGGAATTAAAGTTTATACCTTTTCATCAACGTGCTGATTTTATTAACAATTTCCACATAGCATACGGTCATCTTAGTCAACTGTCAATATACCACCAATTAAAAAATAGAATTTGGTGGCCGGGTATACAACAAGATATAATTGAATACTTGAAATCCTGTGCTCAATGTCAACTCGCAAGTCGTTCGGAAAAGAATATTCACCATTCACCAATGAAACCTCTTGATATTCCTCCTGCTTTTTCGCGTTGGCATCTTGATTTTATAGGAGAATTACCAACAACAAAAAATGAAAATAGATGGATACTTGTGGCTGTTGATTATTCGACTAATTGGCCTATTATACGTGCATTAAAAAATGCAACTGGTGATGAAATCGTACGATTTATATATGAAGAAATTGTACTAAAATTTGGTAACCCCGTAGAGATCTTTACAGATAGAGGTGCCAACTTTATGTCTAAAGTATTGAAGCAATACATGAATAAAATCAGGTCAAAGCATACCTTTACGAGTGCTTTTCATCCAAGAAGTAATTCAAAGTGTGAAAGACTTAATCAAGTAATCAAGAATATGTTAAAGAAGTATGTTAATGGTGATGTTCATAGCTGGGACGAATATATTGATACAGTTACGTTTGCTTGCCGTATTCGAAAACATACTACAACGGGATATAGTCCATTTTTCCTCGTATATGGTACTCAGCCAAGGATTCCTGGAGACTTTCATAGACCTTATATGAATGATATAACCGAATTTGATGCCAACCTGATAACTGAAGATGCTTTAACTCGTATTCGTAACCTTAGAGAAGCTAGATTCTTAGCAGAAGAAAATTTACGGAACCAAGGTATAAAGGATAAGGAAAGATGGGATAAAATAATAAAGGGTAAAGAAACACAAGTATTTAGTAAAAACGATTTTGTACTATTACGACATGAATCTAAAAAAGGTCTGGAATACAACTGGATGGGACCTTATCAAATTATTAACTGCAATCTGGATTTCAATGTCTACCAGGTCAAAGAATTAGAAGGAAAAGTTTATAACTCATGGGTACATACAGACCGATTAAAACCAATATCAATCAATAATAACAACTTAACAACTAGTTGGTATATTCCACGTATTGCAAGAGCACAATAACAATGAAACAACTATAAAAAAAAAAAAAAAAATCAAAAATTCAATTCAGTCAAATTAATTCAATCAAACAGCAATTTATTATCAAAACAATACTTAAAGATTCTTTACTCTTCGTTATATTATCACTCTAACCTAATCTTTTGTATTTTTTTTCCTCTGTTATCCAATACTTGACTTTAGACTAGTAAAACTTTAGGGAGGGGATATTGTCACAGCTAAAATAGAATAAGCTGTGTACTACTTCAATTTAGATATAAATTACTTTAAAATATAAACTCAATAAAAGGTCATCTTTTTACCACTATATATTTACAACTAAAAGTATTGTTACATAGTGACTTACAATTTTTGTGGTGTCACAAATCCAAGAAGGACGCTCGTTGAAGAGGATCCTCCTTAACAAGGATTGTCTTTTAAACTTTAACTTAAAATAATACCTTTTTTGTAATAATCTAAAATAATATAAATAACCATCAAAAAATCATACTCTAATAAAAATTCAATTCACATTTTATAAACAACTTTATCTTATATTTCTCTTAACTTATAAAAGACCTTTAAATTAGCTCTTTTATTTTTATCTTTACTTTATATTTTATTTTGTTCCTGAATTCCCTTGGATCTTACCTTCCATTGTACTGTTTACCAAAACCCTTTATTTTCTTTATTTACCTAAGTCGTTCTACTTATAAAACAGGAACTGGTGCTCACTTAAACTTACTATTATCTATTACCTTTTATAATACTTCTCTACCACATCCCAAATTCTAACAGTATTGTCTATTAAAATAACTCTGACAACATGACAAAAAGAATAGAGACACAGAAAATGTCCAAAAATGGGCTTCTCCGGGAATCGAACCCGGGACCTCTCGCACCCTAAGCGAGAATTATACCACTAAACCAAGAAACCGCCTTTATTTTTGTCAATCTAAAAACTAGTAATAATCCAATATGTAAAAACCCATCGAGTTCGGACCGCACAAGACCGACCAGTCCGATGGAGTTGACAATGCCCGGTCCGGCAAAAATGAATGTTAATAAGGCGCGGCCAAAAAGAAGATTCAAGCCAACTGTACCAAAAACAAGACCTTGTAAGAAATCCCGCTTATCTCTAATTAAACTATTTAAAGAATAGTTTATATTATTATTTATTTGTTTCAAACATAAAGTATAAAAACGACCCATATTATTATTAATAAAAGATCATCTTTATTCTTCCTTATAAATATTTAAGTATACTTCTTGAGAAGAAGTCTTTTATCTTATAAATTGAGAAACGATCTAATATTATAGTATCATTCTTTTCATTTTCTATTTCAATTTCGCAACGGAACGAAACCCCAATTTGCGATAATTTTTTTCTTTCAAAATTAAATAAAAAGCACGTAGTAAGTACAAACTTACGACTTTGTTTTAGAATATTAATTATATTATATTATTTAAATGTAACAAAACAATTGAATATAAGAATTAAATTTAATAACAAGTAATTAAAATTATATATTATATTAAATATAAATAGAAACGTTTCTCATTGTATTAGGCGGAATAAGTCGTTAAACCGAATCCCTGGGCCCTAATACATGACATTTTGTCAGATCGGAAAACCAGCCAAATCGAGCCAATCAAAATCAGGTAAGCCCGGACCGGTCTTTAACGTCCGAGCCAATGGAGTTCGGGTCGAACCACATTACTATGGACACCCCAAGAAATAAAAGAAGATTCAAGCCCACCATTCCAAAAAGAAGAGTCAAGAAGTCACGTGTAAACTTATTAGAAAATATAAATAACCGATCTTAGGCTGCGCCATCAAACCGCAGTATACTTATTATACATGTATTACATTGTATAGATAGCCGCAGCAATTATAAACAATATAAATATCCCCCTTAGAATTATTATTAAATAAAATTATCTTTTATCTGCTATTTAAACTTACTTGTATACTTCCTTAAAAAGAAGTATAACTATTTAAACATATAACTGTATTAGGCGGAATAGTCGCTATAAGCGAATCCCTGGATCCTAATACTGACAATTTTGATACGTGGTGTAGTTTATTGAATTCAGATCATTAGTTAGAAGTCTCAAACACGTGATTACACGTGACTATCACGTTTTCTAGACTGTATACACTACAATTAATTAGATATTAAATTGAAAGAAGTACATTAATAATAAAATAAGCTTTTCTTTAGTAATTTTAATTTTGTATAACTTTGATATTCTGAGTTTTGAAGAAGGAATTGAATTGGAAATATATAGAAGGAATTGGATATCAATTGTGCAACTTATTACTACTAATACTTAAATATACTCTTTAACAAGTCTCGGAGCAGTATATTCTAAGGAACAATCAGTTTCAACACCTAACCGTTCTACGAACAAGTACCGTAATCGTATCACTTTTTGTCAAGACGAATATTATTGATATTCCACCAATAATATTGTCTTGCAAGTAATAAGCTTTAACTAAAAGAGTAAAGAAGTATAAAACTTATTACTATGTATATAGATATAAAATAGCAGAAAGAAAGATGTTCATTTAAATTATGTCTGTGAGAGATTTATATATTAAAGCTCTCCTATATATATTTATATTGGGCTTAGATCTGTGTCACCTATTCGTCTCTTCTTAACTATTCGCCTAGCTGCAGGTGCCATAGGTCTAAACCTCTTCGTCTTATTCTGATTCCAGTTCTTTACAAATTCTGGTATGTCTTCTACACTTGCCATTAGCTCTGGCTCGACATTTTGATATGTAGCTCGTTTGTGATTGGCCAGCTTGAAGCGTCATCAAACACGTAACTTTCACGTGGTTATCACGTTTTTGGGAAATCGTTTAAGCGCTTTCAGTGTCTTTTTGTTAGCTGGGTCAAGAAAAGAAAAATCGTAGTTAATCTGTTTCCTTGATAATTTGTTGTATTTATGATATTAGGTGAAATGTTTGCTGTTTGTATATATTATACTTTAGGTGTATTGTTTGACGTTTAGTCTTTTCCTTAATTAATTCAACCGAATTATTGTCGCCGTTAAATTTGGTACAGTGACTCACAAAACTGTCCCAATGTTTGGACATTTTTTTTAAACGACAAACCAGTATATATAATTGGCATATAAAGTATCTTTTGTTATACCTCGTTCGATAGAGAAAACTGTCCTCTTTCAGAAAAGTACTTATGTTGTATAAATAAGGTCACGTGAGATGATTTAAACGCAGTTAAAATTATTTATTGGGACAGTTTTGTGAGATATAAAAAAAATAAGCATTTTTATTTTATTAATCTATTAATATTTAGTCCATTTTCCTTTTGCTTTTAAACAAGCATGGATGCATTTAGGCATACTTTCAATGCATTTTTGACACTCTTCTGGCTTGATTTTATTGTACCAAACGTGAGAAACTCGTTCATTTAAATCCTCCATGCGTTTCGGTGCTGAATCATAATCGTTTAATCTACGTTTCAATAATGACCACATATTTTCGATTGGATTCAAGTCTGGTGAGTTTGGCGGCCATTCCATAACTTTATAAGACTGTTCCTGAAGAAAGTTTTCGACCAGTTTAGAGGTATGTTTTGGATCGTTGTCCTGCTGAAAAATTATTTGGTCACGTCTAAATCCCAATTCGCTGCAAGTAAATTCGATAGTCTTGTCTAAATCATCACTAGGAATTTCCTTATAAAGGTTTTTGTCCATGTTACCACTAATTCGACAAATCCAGCCAACTCCGGCGTATGTAATTGCACTCCAGAGCATAATATTACCGCTGTGGTAAAATCACACATAAAATAGAATATATAATAATCGATGAACCATCGATTATAAAACATAACAAACGTTAGGTATCAAAATGAACCTTATATATAAAAAAAAGCACAGGATCTAGAAACCAAGATCCTCAGACTATAAAAATCACTAGATCAAATCTACGTGTAACGATCAATCACAATAGTGTGACCACTATTGCAAAAGACTATAAATAAGAAATCATAGTTAGCAATCCCTTTTACCGAGATTGATTTTTACAATTAAAATAAGAAATAAACGTTATTAGACATTTAATCTTATTCACCTGTTTTTATTAATTTTTCTGTGTTAAATCAAAGTATTTCTCCACAACCGCCACCATGTTTGACTTTAAGTTTGCAATGGTGATTCTGGAGATCCTCATTCCCTCTGATCCAAACCCATTGACGACCATCAGAATTAAATCGGTTGATTTTTGTCTCGTCAGTCCATACAACTCTCTTCCAGTCGTCAATTGTCCAATCTTTGTGTGCACGACACCATGCTAATCTTTTTTTAACATGACCATCCGTAAGCAATGTTTTTTCTGGTTTCTCAATTGCGCCTAATCCCTGACTTCTAAGTGTCCTTCGAACTGTTTCCGAGTTACACTTGATTCCTAAATCGGTTTCTAGTTTTTTTGTGACTTTCACAGCATTTTTAACTCGCTTTCGTGTAACTTGTTGCACACAGTAATGCTTGTCAGTACCGGATAAAAGTTCTGGACGACCCCCCTTTGCTAATGAATGATCTTAATCAGCTTCCTTACGAATTTTAGATACCGTTGACTTTCCAATTTTAAGCTCCTTTTGAATTTGACGAAGTGAATTGCCTTTTTTGAGCAATGAAATAATAGAGTCTCTTTTGTTCTTCGATAACTGTTTCATAATGATCTTGCACTGTTTTTTTTACTTACTTTAAGCGTTTAATGTCCACCAAACGGGATAGGTTGTAGTTTATAAGGCAAACGTACTTTCTGTTTGAGTTATGGTATTATTTTTTTGAGAATTCAAAATTTGTGGCTTCCTCACAAAACTGTCCCAATAAATCGTTTAGATTTAGCTGCGTTTAAATTATCTCACGTAACTTTATTTATACAACATAAGTACTTTTTCGGAAAGAGGACAGTTTTCTCTATCGAACGAGGTATAACAAAAGATACTTTATATGCCAATTATATATACTGGTTTGTCGTTTAAAAAAAATGTCCAAACATTGTGACAGTTTTGTGAGTCACTGTATATTCTTTTATTTTCAGATTCTCAGAAACTGCTATTTTTAATTCTTATTGTTCAGTCTTATCAATTTGACGTGTAAAATTACTTCCGTAAATTGTATTATTTTTATCTCTCTCCATTGAAAGATCTGGGTACATACCCTGATCTTATTAGTTATCATCTTTGATCTTGTTTTTATATTTTATCCGTTATACATAATTTGTCTATATAAGGGTATTTTTGTATCGATTCTCTTAATAAAAAAAAAACTTAACTTTGTTCTTAACTTTAAAGAAGAATAACTCTAGAAATAACTACTTGGACGATTTTCTAAGCTTACTAGTGCAATATCTCTCTGTTCTCTATATATAATAAGTGCTCAAGTCTTACAGTCTCCTTTTGCTATATCTTATTGTAAATTGTTATATCTCGTACTATAAAATACAAGATAAACATAATAGAAGAACAGAACTCTCTCAAGTGGTCCGATCAACCAGGTATAGTTATTGACAAGTAAACAAGTTCTTTTAGTATATATTTTTCGTTCCTTTCCTGGTATTCCTCTCTATTTTATTTTTTGTAACTGTTAACTATGGCTCGTGAAGAAGTAAACCCTGAAATTCAGTTTTCTTCAAAGAAAAACTTCAATTAGCGGGTTAGTGAACCAAAGGATTTCTCTGGTACTGTTTCTGAAGGTGGTGATTTGGGAAATGAAGCTTACGTTTGGTTACGCAAGTTTGAAAGGTTGAATACTACTGCTAAGATATCTGATGAAGAATCTCTCTTTTTGGTACGAAATCATTTGGTTAAGAAAGCAGAAACTTGGTTTAATGTTGTTGGTGTAAAATGTAAATCTTGGGGTGAATTTGTCGTAGCTTTCAAAAAACAATATTTGGCTGACCAAGAAGATAAATGGTGGTATCAATTGCAAACTATGAAACAATTGGAAGGTGACTCAATTGATGATATTGCTCTGAAAATGGAGGAACTATTTGTTCTTTTGGATAATAAGAGCGATGCTTTCCAAATCAGAACGTTTTTGTCTGCCATCAAACCGGTAATTGCTTTTGAAGTCGAGAAGGATGGTACCCCTGGTTCTTTTGAAGAAGCTAAATCTAAGGCTAAACGTATTGAGAAAAGTTTTGTCAAGTACGAATTTAGCAGTGGCGGTGCTAAGGCTGGTGTAAATTTTGAAACTAAGGATTTAAAAACCGAAAATTTTAAATTAAATCATGTAGCTAAGGAAGATCTTGTTTCCGACTCCGTTAGTGTTGCCAAGTCTGATATGTCTTCTTTGGTGGCTAAGTTAGAACAACTTAGTATCAATTTGGTGAAATTGAATGAAAATGCAAGTTATTCTAGACCTTCTGGTAACTTTAGACCTGCTTACGGAAATGCTCCTATGAATTCACTAAGGCGAGCCAGAGCGTTGTATCGCTTACACAAGTGGTATCGCTAAAATTTGGCAGGGAAAAAAAAAATTATCGATGGAATTTCAATTTCCTTCTTTTTAATTACAGCTTTTGCGCATTTTCTCCAAATAGAAAAAAAAAAATGCTAACAAAATTCTAATTTTTTTTAAAAAAAAGGTTTCATCGGTCGAGGAAGCGATATCGCTCCATTTATCGCTAGATAATATATTTTTTTTTCATGTGGATTACTTTGTTAAAATTAATATTCCGCTCTAGTGAGTTCTTATATAAAGCAAGTATTTTTTTTAATAAACGCCTGTATATTCTACTACTTTTTTTTTTTTTTTTACTTATTCCTTTAATTCGCAATACATACCGTTAACTGTAATAAAATAAGGTTAAAAGCTAATATATGGCCACCGCTGGATCTGGAATAATTGAGAGGGTTAAAAAATTACTATAAAAGGCGATTTTTCTTGTGTAACCTTCGTGTAACATACTGCCAGAATCATTTTTGAGAGTTTTTGGTTGATATCAATTTTTTCATTTATAGTCTTATTATTTATAATCAACAAGCCTCTATCGTACGTCGTTTGTTGAGAAGTCAATTAGAAACATAATACGCATCATTGAGAAACGTTTCTATTTATATTTAATATAATATATAATTTTAATTACTTGTTATTAAATTTAATTGGCTGAAGTACAAGATAGGTTCCAGCGTGAAATACTAGATGGGAAATGAAGTAGTCAAAAATATGTAAGTGACAAAGTTGTAGCCGCTAATTTTATGCATCTTTTTGAGTTAATGCATAAATCGCTAAAAATAAAATCCGGGCCGGAAATTAATTTAAACGCCGAATTAAATAATAAATAAACTCCGAACCGGACAAAAAATATATCGTTGGAAAGCCACAAAAATTCTGCATTGGATAGCAAAATTAAATTTCTTTATAATTAAGTACAATCATCGTGGGAGAGATCAATAGGTCTCAGGTATTTAATAGCGGCATGTGTATGACGTCTAGGTAAATATGAAGTTCAATGACTCTCCTAGGGCGTAGAAATACCTGATTCTATAATGTTAAAGCGCATTACTATATCTTAGATAGATAAATGTAAGGATGAATTAAAGAACGGTATATCACGAGAGATATAGAGGACCTAAAAATAAAAATAGAAATAAATATTTATCTATCTATTGAAGGGCAATAAGTTAAATGATATAACTGTACGCAAGATATTGTATACTTATGCTAGACTGATAGTACCACAGTATCGCAGAGTTTCTTGAATCATTCATGCAAATCTTTTATGCAGATCGCTCATGCAAATTGTTCATGCAGACGATTTATGCAAATCGTTCATGTATAATGAACTATGTGTAATGTAAATATCGGAAGCTAGATAAGAAATGGCTTGTAAAACAATTTATAAAGCCCAGTAAAGCGAATAATAGTATAACTGTTTAATGATACAAAAATATAGTTAATGTTTTAAAAAGATTGGTTTATTTGAAAAGAATAAAGAGTATATAATATAAAAAGTTGTCAATAAAAAAAGCGAGTGAAAAAAAGACAAACAAAAAAAGATTAGATCTTTATGGTCTACGTGATGAAGAAGATCGTCCTCGTCCTCTATTAACTCTCGGTCTTCCACGTTGACGAGGTGGGGTGGTTGATGGAGCCTCTGAGATATGTCGATCTGCTTGATTACTATTTCTAGTAACTGGTACTGTTCGTCTTTCGGTACCCAATTCACTAACTCTTGATGTGGAAAAAGATGGGCAGCTAAAACTATAGTCAAAATACAGCGATAATATAACAAATTGAAATATAAACTTAAAACCAAGTTCTGTCAGGATCAGATAAAATCACGGCTTCGACATTTTTATCACCAGTACGAGGTACTCTAGAGCCATAATTGGACCGAGCAATAATAGTAGGAAAAGAAGGGACTTCTGAAATAATGCTAGTATTAAGAGAGTTTTGTCTTCTACCACTACCGGCATAAGGTGTAACTGATCTGCTAGAATTACGAGTTGACATTGTCTAAGATCTTAATTGTAATCGAGTAATGTAAGTAGATTTGAGTTAAATTAGACGAATGAGTGAAATGAATGTCGAATAGTTGTTTAAAAGTAGTTGCAAAGGTGAAATAGTAAAGCGAAAGTGTTGTTTAGTTATTATAGAAACAAGGAATTATGTTAGATACTACGTTTACGAGTAAACATAATAGAAAAAAAACTTACATGAAAGAAAAGAGGGTTTTTATCTTTTTAGATAAAAAAACCTTTTTTATGAGTAGCTTTCGAAGTCACAAAAAAAACCACTCATTAAATTTAACAAAATAGCTTTAGTAAACGTACTTATATCCCCAAAGTCCTCGGCCAAAAGAGAAATTACATGATATTAATATCATATTTCACGAAAAATATATAAAGAGTAGCCTTATTGAAGCTACATGGACGGATATCCTTTTATATTATAAATTAAAACATTATTTAAAATACATCATAAATAAAATGTTGATCTTTATCCAAAACTAAAAGGTTTGCTCTTGTGATAAAATAATTTATTTTATATATATAATTCTGATTTATTTATATCTATAGAATATAAAGACGATATGTTAATTTTAAAAATGTAGTATGTCCGATAATATAAAAAGATATATTTATTGAAAATAATTGATTAAGGGATCATAGATATCCTTCATGGATACAATAATGTGTTGAACATAATAATTGCTAAAGACGATGTCTATACCAGCATTTTAAATCATTAAAGTACACTTTAAATCGCCCAAAATGCCTAGAATCAAGTAAAAATCGAATAAATTCAAAATGCACTAAACGCTACCAGAATCAATTTAAAATGGTAAGGCTTTTACTCTAATATACCTGTGCATAAAGTACGTATATTTCTAAAAGAAAATATAGTTGTATCATCTATAGTTTTAAAGATATCGAATAAAGTAATTTACTTTGACACATTTTAGACGTCAACTGTGAGCTCCGATCATAAGATATAGACATATAAACTGCAGTTTATTAGTGCTATTTTTTATTCCCTTTTCAATGATAGTATTTTGGAAACATTATCGGCATATTTGACGAAGTTATGATTTTTTCGGAGAGCGAAAAAACAAACAAAATTATCGATATCAAGGTTAATAATTCATATAAATGTAAAATATTTATATCATATAAAAGACAAAAACTAGCCGCTTAATATATATCTATTGTATGCTTATTAAAAGCTATTTACGAAATTATACTTTAATTTATCGTAATAATAAACAAAATTAGATATATACCTCTTCGTTGTAATTTTTATTTTGTAATTATAAAATTATTTTTCTACTAAGTAAAAACGTTTAAAATTTATTTCAATAGAATATACTACGTTTCTCTTTTAAAATATATAAAATATATACCTCTAGTACATTTAGATTGAAAGTTATAAGCAAAAAACAAAATAAAAAATGCGAAAAAAAAGCAAATTTTTTAAAAATAAAAAATTGATAAAACGTTTTCCGGGAATTGAACCGGGACCATCATAATGCTGAGCTAATGCTCTACAAGTTGGACTAGGAAGACGAGTTGTTATTGTGACGAGGAGATTTTGGTGACGTAATTGCTTTAGTAACACTTTCACACGTGACATTCACGTGTTTTGAATCTTTGAGTGCTATGTGGTGTATTTGGTGAATAGTTATAATAGTTTTGCCGTGGTTTATATTTTCTTGTTTGAGTTCCGAACTTCTGGTCCTGTCTGTGTTTCTTTTTTTTGATGTTCTCGGCGTTTGTATATTCTCGATTATAGATCAAATCGTGTTTACTTTGGTTCTTATCACTTCTTTTGTTACTTCTTTTTGTTACTTCTTTTTTTTGTTGTCGTTTTCTCTCGGTCTTTGTATTTTACTTAATTATTGATCATTTCGTGTTTGCTTTGGTTCCTGTCGCTACTTTGTTACTTTATTTACTGATTCGTGGTAAATTTTTCCTGTCTTACTTTAAATAATTATGAACAACTTTAATAGATAATATAGATATTATTTTAGAATTGAAAACTATTTAAGAAAACGCATAGTTATGAAATAAACATTATCTTTACTCTCTTTAATATAACTTTTAATCGTTAATCGATTTTTGTTCCTTTACTTATTTTGATACTACACTAAGGCGAGCCCCAGCGATCACATCGATAATTTTATCGCTATCGCTAATCGGCATCGCTAAAATTATCGATGTTAGCGACAGCGATAAATTTAAGCGATATCGATAAATATATCGATGGCGCTAAAAAACAGCGGTATCGATAAATTTATCGATACCGCTTAAAAACAGCGATACCGCTACAATTATCGATGGCGTTAAAACACAGCTTTATCGTTTGAGTTTATTTAAATCTCAATAATTTTTGTCCATTAATAAAAAAAAAAGCATTGCAGTATATATCGGATCCATTAAAAGGTTATGGAATAAAATAGTTATTTAATAAAACGGCAATATTATAGTACATTTTGTAATATAGATTTATTAAATAAAAAAAAAAATATATGGAAAAAAAAAGTGGAATATATTATTTATATGTGAATTTTGTTGTTATTCTACATTGTATACAGAAGAGGAAGGTATATGTATTTTATAGTTCGGTCTTATTTTTTATATAAGCAAAAAATAAATAGAGCACGGCCAACAACGTAGAAGATAAAAGCAATACTCTTGAGAAATAAGCTATCAATGTATTGAGTAAAAAAAAAAAAAAAAGCGTCAGAATACAGTGTAAGTTTAAATTTAAGCATATAGTTACATTATTAGAACCAAATTAGTCCGGTCGATAGCAAAAGGACTTACAGTAAAGCCCTATATATTGTAAGTAGTAACAGAAATACTAGATAGATAAAGTAAGCATAATTTAGTGTTATAGCTATTTAATTATAGTAAATGACTATTCATCTTACCTCATTTCAAAAAATTATGACATGACTGACATGACACAAGATGTACAAAGTCCAACAACAAAAGAAATTTTATTTTATTTTGTCGAAAAGAAGAAAAAAGAAAAAGGAAGTGACGAAAAAAAAAAAAAAGGAAAAGGAAAAGGAAAGAAAATAGAAGTATTTATATTTTCTTTTTAAAAAAAAACCGAAAAAAAAAACCAATCAATAGTGTCTTCGCTGGGCGGGACTGCCATCATCTCGGTCCTCAGCAAGTCTTCTTTTTTCAGCAATACTTACCTGTTGGGAATCAATTTCTTCTTGTAAGTTTGAGATTGAAAAAGACTCCCCGACGTCAACCTAATAATACAATAAAAAAAAAGGTGAATAATACTAATATTTATAAAATAAACAATTAACAAATAACTTACGACTGGTCTCTTGCTCTTCTTTCTTTTTCCATCATTACGGATAGCAACGGACAGCAAATGAAACGTTACCCAAGAATCAAGAACAAGATTCAAGGGCAAACAAGCTTCAATTGTCAATGTCTCCAAGACAATGTGTTCGACCACAAAGCTTGTAGTGACCTGCTCATCCGCGCTTAATCCGCTCCAGAGAAAGTCAAGACCCTTATCTGCATACTTGGTACGACAGAACAAGATTATCAAGGCATTGGTGTTGTTGTACCTATCATTTGCATCTTGTTCCCGTGCAGCCGTTTCTTCGTCGACCGTCGACATGCCATATTGGACATTGGTCTCTTCCAACCAAAGGATGCACATGGCGATGATCAGGAGCCTTTCAGATTTTGCTCCAGTTATTCTCTTCATGGCATCCTTCCCGTAGCGACGGTTACCACGGTTACTTCTGGCATTACTGTTGATCTCTTCAAGTTTATCTTGGTCATTCAAGATATCAAAAGAGACAGGCTCAACAAATCTGTTGCTAGATGAGCTTGAATCTTAATATATAATAATTAGAATCGAGTAGAACATCAGTACTATATATCTTTTATATTGGTCGAAGAATTACCTGAACCTAAAGAGACCGAGCGAGCAGAGAAGCTTCTACCACCTTGCAGAATGGCCAATATATTTGATAACATACTCTTCATTTCACTTACTTCTTCGATAAGTGATTCGATTTTTGCAGAATCCGAAGTAGTGTTCTCGTTGAATAACGCGTCTTGTAAGAAGTTAGAAGAGTCCCAAGAAAGTTCGTTGTTGTTGGACATTATTGTAGTATATTCGATTTTTTAGGAGTGGGTAAAAAGGAAATGAGTATTTTTTTTTTTTATGAAAACATCGGTTTAAATAGAATTGTTAAAAAAAATTTTTACTTGAGACATCGCCAAGAGAAAGAACAAATATCTTTATCAGTAACATCTATTTGAAACAGAAACCAAACCACATCTAAAAAAAAAAAAAGAAAAAAAAAAGGCACCGATGATGATCATATACTTCAAAACAATTGTATTGGCCAAGTCTATATAAAATTTAAGTTAGTTGAAAAGTTTATTCATAGTACATGTACCTTTTATATATATATATATATATTTACTTTATAGTATTGAGCTACGTTCTTCATTTCGACTCTTCCATTGTATGTTATTGATTCAGATGTGTTTGGCTATTGTATAAAATATCTTGATTGAATTTGTTTCTTTTGGATCCTAACACTTCCTTTTTTTTTTGCAGGCCCTGGTTTCAGCATAAATTTTTAATTGGAAGTTGGCTAATCAATTTGAAATGTTTTCCAATCAAGCGTGTCTATTATAATTATTGATTTTTTTTGTAAAAAGACAATCAAAGATCTCAATGAGTGGTCTACTATTTCGAAATTGATTTCCAGAGATAAAGAAAAAATCTACCGTGAAACAATTTTTTTTTTTTTTTTTTTTTTTTTGCAGTAAAGATAAGAAAGCTCTCCATGAGTGGTTCCGAATACGATTTCCATATTGATTTCTTGAGATAATGATAACGTAAATATATTGCCTTGAAACATTTTTTTTTTAAAAAAAAGTAAATATTTTTAGTATAAAAGCAGATATAAAAATATTCCAAATTATATTACATTATATTTCTGCTTAAACATGTCTTCTTATGTCCCCAGCAAACGTACCCGTGTCTCTGGAAGTAATATCAAATACGTTCACCAGCTCCTTCTTCAAAAGGCAAGGTCCGCCGTCACACCCGCCCCTCTTGTTGTAAATACCGAAAACGAAAGCTCGTATGAATATGACTGTGGCGACTATATTGATTTCGATGATGAACAAGAAACAAATGAGCATGCTACCAGTGATGTTTTAGAGAACGAAGGTAAGAATTAATCATATACTGTATATAATTTAGCCATTTTACTTACATATACATTAAAGCAGATCAATCCGACTTTCCTGATTTCTTGTTTGTTGATCCCGCTACCACAACTGAAAATGACAATACAATACTTGAAGATACTGACCAGGTTGATGGTGATATTAAATATAAATTGAATGTTCCAAAATTCCCATTCACTACAATCGAAAGATACAGTATAATGTTTGAAGAAGTATGCGATACGTACAACATCAGTCGCGAAGGCTCAAGAGCGTTAAGACATTTAATCAATATGATGATAGCAGACAACACGTTAGGTAAATAATTTCAAACTACTACATAGATTCAATAAGAGACTAATATATACAATTTTTCTAAAAAAAAAAATTAAAAAATACCTCATATATTGACAGATTGTACTAACAAGCTTTTGAGCCATGATACTTGTAACAGTCTCGTTAAAAACGCCGTACCTCTGGCTATGACACGAAAATTCGATATCTGTATCAATGCGTGTTACTTATATAGTACCGAAGATATCCATCTTCTCAACTGTCCAGTGTGTCATACGGCTAGATCCTCCGCCAAGGTTACCAAGATGATTTCTATTTCGGACAAGATCGTCGAAATGCTTCTTTCAGACGAAATCCGTACAAACTTAATAGAACGCCAGGTCGAAGTAGCCGAGCATATAACAAGGACCAGTGACACATATGCAGATATCTACGATGGTGATATCTTTAGAAGCTTGTATAACAATCAGATTATAAACAATGATGAAAATATATTAAATATTTACCTCAAAGTTGATATTGACGGGTTCACCTCTTCTTCGTCTCATTCTTCAATGGTAATGGTCCACGCTGTTATCTTAAATTTAGATTCATCAGAAAGGTATTAACATTAAAAAAAAAAAAGTACCAATCGAGGCAAAGTACTAATATAAGTCATACAACCACCTTATTTCATAGATATAAACGGAATGCGACCTTTCAAATAGCTGTTCTCCCTGGAAAGTCAAAAGCTGATTTTAATTCCTTTTTAAAGCCTATTGTCGATGAAATCAAGATGCTTTCAGAAAAAACCATTGTCATTCAAACAGATAATAGTGAAACACCCATACGCTGTAAAGTATATCTTCTTTTTGTAAATGGTGACGGCATAGAATGTAATAGACTTATGAATTTCTCCGGTCATACAGGGTACTTATATTGATATATGAATAAACCATGTCGATTTTCAGCTAACTTTCTTTTTCTTAAGCACGTTTGGTTGCCGCTTTTGCTTAAGCCATGGGTTGCATAGAGTGGAGGGCCCTCCAAATACAAGAAGAAGTGGAATGTACTTTCCTAATCGTGATGCCCCATTGAGATCTAAAGAAAGTTTATTACTAGAAGACACAAGCTCAATTTACGTATGTTATTTATTTATTTATTTTTTTTAAAAAAGAAAATACTCACAGAATTCGCCCTATTTCTTTTAGCAAAACAATACATACGGCATTAAAAAACCAACCATATTCGGATCACTGAATACATATACAGGTTCCTGCATGTTCGGTTTTGATGAGCTTCACGGTATATCAAATGTCGCCAAATTGCTTTTTGATCTGATATCTCCTCGGTATAACACAAGTTTTAAGTTTTATGGTAACGAATCGCTTTATCCATTCCAGTTATCCAATGCAAAATTCGATTGTTTAAATACTAGCATGCAAAAATCTCGAATGTATATACCAGCCGGCGTGTTTCAAGGTAGTTTTCATCCTGTCAATCCTTTGAACGTGAAGAGTCTCTATCGCTCAATTGACTGGATAACGTGGCTTGTTTTTGTAGTACCCACGCTTGTAGTTGGCTTGTTCGATGATGCAGATATCAGGGTTGCTGTCCTCGCTTTGACTCGTGCCTGTTCAATTTCATTACAATGGGTGGTATCTAAAGATGATATTTTAGAAATTGAATCGTAAGTGAAAAGTGATTGAGAAAAAAAATGTCTAAATATAATAATATCTAACATACTCTGGTTAAAAAATAGATCCCTAGAAAAATGGTATCGTTGTATAGATCAATATATTGCCAATAACGCACTTTCCAAATCGGTATACAAATCTTCTATGCATCACCTTTTCCATATACCACAAATTATTCGACAATGTTCTTCCTTGAGAAATATAAGTGTTCGAAGCATGGAAAGAGAAATTGGTAATTATAAAAAGAAGATGAGAGCAAGAGTTGATGCAGAAGCAAACGCCTTGAATGTAATTGAGCGAATTGCCAGGTTCAAGTTCTTAGATACAACAAAGATGATGGATTTCTCAACTCTTTACAATCGAAATCCCCAAAGTCAGTCAAAAGGTTTTATTTATCATCCTCTCACATACATCGACAACTGTAAAGACTATCCTCAACTTTGGGAGCCGTTTTCTTCTCCAGTTATAATTTCAAGAAACTCGGCTGTTGATAGCTCTATTGAAGGTTTGATTAGAATGGATAAATTTATACAGGCCATTAGTTCTTACAAACGACGATATCTGGGCATCACTAAAGGACGTCCTCTTACTTTAAACTTGGATATGGAAATAACGCCTGCAGCTAAATTATGGCTTGATTCACATGTGCAGACATCCACGTTGTTTAAGAAAAAACACCCATCTAGAAACAATAGAGGAGGGGAATATATAATGTTTGAGTCAAGCGTAAAAAAAAGGTATGCTTTGATATGTATATATATACTTGCTTCGTTACCATTACTAGCTTTTCCATTTATCATTTGATATTATTAGGGTGCGTAACCGTTTACAATCCATTTCCAACTGGTATGTCGCCAAGGTACTTTTCTTTTTCGAAATCGACTTGGAGCTTCCGGAAAGTAGAAGTTGTGGTAGCTTTTACGCGGTGGTGGAAGTTATGAAGTCTCATAAAACTTCACCTTACTCGAAATGTATACCCTTGGTTCACCCTTTTCCCGCGAACGAGACAAAAAAATACGCTGTGATCGACGTTGGTGATATTTTATCAGTTGTTGGGTTGATTCAAAAAACTGATTTGGTAAATAACCAGGCTCAATCTTCCAACTGGTTCTACGTGATTTCACCATCAACTGCCTTCGATCGAGACATGTCCATTAACACAGGCAAGATTAGTGACCTGTTGTAGTGCAGTAGGTTTTTTTCGGTTAAAGTATTTCCTCTCTCTCTCTCTATGTATATATTTATAAAAATGAATAAAAAGAGTATTTTTTTTTATTTTTTTTGTTTACAAAAAAAAAGATATAAACATAAATTGATTGTGACTGGGCAATTCATCATGCTTTCTATGTTTGTAGTCATCTATAGCTGAGCATAATCCAAAGTAAACCTTAGTTCTTCACACTCGGCAAACTTGCATATAGTTATCGTCATCTTAATTGTTTTCTTTCTATTCAATCTTTTTGCAGCAACATTTTTTTTACGTTTCTCGTCGTAAAAAAAAAGGATTTTTTAGCGTTATCTTTAGTGTCAACACTAGTAAGAGGTCTTTATTTTATTAAAGTTAACGGTATGTATTGCGAATTAAAGGAATAAGTAAAAAAAAAAAAAAAAAAAAAAGTGGTAGAATATACAGGCGTTTATTAAAAAAAAAATACTTGCTTTATATAAGAACTCACTAGAGCGGAATATTAATTTTAACAAAGTAATCCACATGAAAAAAAAATATATATATTATCTAGCGATAAATGGAGCGATATCGCTTCCTCGACCGATGAAACCTTTATTTTTTAAAAAATTAGAATTTTGTTAGCATTCTTTTTTTTTCTATTTGGAGAAAATGCGCAAAAGCTGTAATTAAAAAGAAGGAAATTGAAATTCCATCGATAATTTTTTTTTTCCCTGCCAAATTTTATCGATATCGCTTGTGTAAGCGATACAACGCTCCCACAACCGCCATCGCTTAGATATTATCGCTCTGGCTCGCCTTAGTGCTACTTTCGCAGATTTCGAAAGCTTACTAGTGCAAATTCCCTCTCTGTTGTCTATATTATTTATAACTTTAGTCTTACAGTCTCCTTCTGTTATTTATTTTATAATTGTTTATTCTCGTCCTCTACATACAAGGTAAACATAAGACTCCAGACAACCTTATCATTATTATTACGTATTTCCCATTAACCAGATTATGTACAATATTTTTACAATCTTTTGGGTTTTTGGTTAACTGTGGCCTAAGTAATCGGAAAAATTTATTTTTATTATTACGCACATTAGTGAGAATTAAATGTCTTTCAAATGAAGTAATAACTATGTCCTATGTGTATATATTCGAGAAGTAGAAGCCGGATGAAAACACAGAATTTTAATACTCATATAGTTATTGCTGTAGCTTGTTGAAAAAAGTAACAAAAGTATCATTCGATGCAGATTTTTTGTGGCTTTCTAATGATATATTTTTTGTCCGGGTCGGAGTCCATTTAATATTTAATTCGGTTTTTAAACGCTTTTCCGGGCCGGATTTTAATTATAGGGATTTTTGTATTAAGTAAAAAAGACGCGTAAAAATAGCGGCTGCAACTTTGTCACTTACATATTCTTAATTATTTCATTTCCCATCTAGTATTTCACGCTGGAACCTATCTTGTACCAGACCCAAATGTAACAAAACAATTGAATATAAGAATTAAATTTAATAACAAGTAATTAAAATTATATATTATATAAAATATAAATAGAAACATTTCTCACTAATTAACAGCAATAATTATTTCTAGTCAAGAACCACTATTGAGAAACATTTATATTTCGAATATAAATAAATATATAGATAAAATTGAAAATAAAATGTAATTTTTACTTTATTTTTTATTTGTGTATTTATGGTTTTTGATGATATGTAATTAAAATAAATAAAAGTAGCGAAGCTTGTTTTTATAATTATTTTAATATACATTGAAATCAAAAAAACATTTGTAACATAAATATTTCTCATTCCCATATAAAAAGACGGCTTATACAAGTATTCGATCGATCTCCCACGGTTTACGATTTATTTGACGAAATCGTAACATCAAAACTCACTTATTTTGGCAAGATATCCATATAGACGATTTCTGGGCTTATTTCAAGTAAGTCATGTGACTATAAACGAAAAAATTGAAATCAACCAAAAACTCTCAAAAATGATTCTGGCAGTATATTACACGAAGGTTACACAAACAATGTTACACAAGAAAAATCGCCTTTTATAGTAATTTTTTAACCCTCTCAGTTATTCCAGATCCAGCGGTGGCCATATATTAGCTAAGATCCCAAATCTATTTTATATGAAGCTATTTAGATTCCGCAATAAAATTAATTCTCTGTTTCTTTCGGACCGGCACTCTGGGTTTAAAAGACATTCTCTTGTTTTTATTCCAATTGAGAATAGCTGGAGGTACGTATGAGATATCAGACTCGACAAAATTGATAAGGTTGTCTGGAGTCTTATGTTTACCTTGTATGTAGAGGACGAGAATAAACAATTATAAAATAAATAACAGAAGGAGACTGTAAGACTAAAGTTATAAATAATATAGACAACAGAGAGGGAATTTGCACTAGTAAGCTTTCGAAATCTGCGAAAGTAGTATCAAAATAAGTAAAGGAACAAAAATCGATTAACGATTAAAAGTTATATTAAAGAGAGTAAAGATAATGTTTATTTCATAACTATGCGTTTTCTTAAATAGTTTTCAATTCTAAAATAATATCTATATTATCTATTAAAGTTGTTCATAATTATTTAAAGTAAGACAGGAAAAATTTACCACGAATCAGTAAATAAAGTAACAAAGTAGCGACAGGAACCAAAGCAAACACGAAATGATCAATAATTAAGTAAAATACAAAGACCGAGAGAAAACGACAACAAAAAAAAGAAGTAACAAAAAGAAGTAACAAAAGAAGTGATAAGAACCAAAGTAAACACGATTTGATCTATAATCGAGAATATACAAACGCCGAGAACATCAAAAAAAAGAAACACAGACAGGACCAGAAGTTCGGAACTCAAACAAGAAAATATAAACCACGGCAAAACTATTATAACTATTCACCAAATACACCACATAGCACTCAAAGATTCAAAACACGTGAATGTCACGTGTGAAAGTGTTACTAAAGCAATTACGTCACCAAAATCTCCTCGTCACAAAATGTAAGTTTTGTAGTAGTATTTATAGTGATTTAAATGTAATTGATTCAACTCTCAGTGGTTAATCAATTAAGTAAGTAGTTATGTCAAATAGAAGATAATGTTTTATTAGTTATAGAGTGGGGGTATTTATAGTTAAGCGATATAATAGTATTAGTAATAAAGAATAAATATATATATAATGTGTAGTGTGATAATCATAAGTATTTATAATAAGTGCATCCGTTTAATATTCGGTAAAGGTTTTAGGAATGATATGCGATATTGAAGAGGTGATCATTATTCATTATTGCTTAGCCTTTTTCCTTCTTACGTAATTCCTAACGGATGGAACAAACTTCCTTTTCTGGATCTTAGTCTTCTTGAGTCTGAGCTCGATATCAACTGGGATGTCCATAGGGTCTTCGGCTGTAGTCGTACCAGCCGGATTGTTTCGGACCGAACTGTTGAGTTCCGGGGCATCCAAACTATCAGCGATTTTTACGTTGACAAAAATATATGACGGTTTCATAGTGTAATGGTTATCATATCGGTCTTTGAATCCGGTGATCCGAGTTCGATTCTCGGTGAGACCTTTTTACTGTTTTTATTGCGTCAAAGTGTCGTGCCTCTAGTCACTGTTAGAATTTGGGATGCTGTTGTTACTGTTACGTTCGGTTTAATAATAGTTTTATTGCTTTTAAGGAAATAAAGACAGAGTAGTATAGTTTAAAGAATAAATTATACTTTAGTGAGCACCACGTTATTGTTATTATACTTAGTTAAAATATAAATGTAGGTAACGAACCAGAAGTTAAAGTAAAGAAAATTAAAATAGATAGAAAATAAAATAAGTTACAATGAATTCAATCGAATATTCAAGGGATCAATCAAAGTAAAATATAGAATAAAAAGTTGTTAAGTAGATTTTTAATCAGTTGAAAGATAAGATTTTTTTATTTAGTTATAGGAATTCAGGCTTTTATAGACCTTGTAGTTCCCTTGAATTCGAAAATAATAGAATAAGATAAAGAAAATTAATATAGATGAGATGTTTTAGCATTGTATAACATCTAATAACAAAATAATAATACTAATCTTGAGTCGGAACAAAACATTTTAGTTTTGTTGAACACGACTATAGAAGTACGATAATAAAATAATAAAATAAAGTTAATACTAAAATATAGTATACTGTGTTTGAAAGAATAATATTTAGGAAATAATCGATTGACGTTGAAAAATAAATTAAAAGTGGTTGGCGGATAAAATTGAGTTATAACTTGCAAGGGAATTTTCAGCACGTAACATTACATAATGACTCACAATTTTTGTGGTGTCACAAATCCAAGAAGGACGCTTGTTGAAGAGGATCCTCCTTAACAAGGATTGTCTTTTAAACTTTAACTTAAAATAATACCTTTTTTGTAATAATCTAAAATAATATAATGTTACAAAAGGAGTCGTGGTTATTTGTAATGAGAAACGATCTAATATTATAGTATCATCCTTTTCATTTTCTATTTCAATTTCGCAACGGAACGAAACCCCAATTTGCGATAATTTTTTTCTTTCAAAATTAAATAAAAAGCACGTAGTAAGTTCAAACTTACGACTTTGTTTTAGAATATTAATTATATTATATTATTTAAATGTAACAAAACAATTGAATATAAGAA
This sequence comes from Thamnidium elegans, assembly GCA_025201345.1. Classification (NCBI taxonomy): domain Eukaryota; kingdom Fungi; phylum Mucoromycota; class Mucoromycetes; order Mucorales; family Mucoraceae; genus Thamnidium; species Thamnidium elegans. Next base: position 125,803 of record JAIXMG010000046.1, read on the forward strand.
TTAAATTTAATAATAAGTAATTAAAATTATATATTATATTAAATATAAATAGAAACGTTTCTCAATATAGATAATAAGTAAAGTATAAAATAAAAGATATTATTTTATAAGTTCAATAAATTGAAAGTGAGCACCAGGTTTATAGTTGTCCAACTAAGAGAATGTATTATATAAAGATATAATACGTAGAGAAAATAAAAATAAAAGAATATAATTCAAGGGATCTTTATAAGTAAGAAACTGAAAAAATAGAGTATAAAATATAGGTGAAAAATAAGATCAAATTTATTTAATAAGTAAAATTATATGGTATTTATATTCAAAGGTGTCGGTCAGGACATCCTTTGAATCTTGTAAAATATCTTTGATATCAGGAATAAATATGTTCCTTTTGATTCTAAAATGTTTGTAATGGATGAACTTTCTAAACTACATGTGTTGTTTTTGATCTAGTTGACTAATAATATAAATAAATTGATGTTTTTACCATCAGAAAGAACTAAAAGGTATTGTAAAAATAAAAATAAGTGGATGGAGTAACATATCTGATGTTAAATGAAGGATAAACTTTGAATAATAGTGTAGATATATGATATAAAAAGGATTATAAAGGATAATTGACTAGAAAGTGTAACGGAAACTGAGATTAAGAATAAAAAGTAACTAATAAACTGAAATAAAAATGGAGAATAAAATAAAGAATAATTGCACTAAAAGAAAAAGGGGTAGTTTTGGTTCTGGAATTAAAAGTAATGAAAATGTGTAACAGAAGAAAATAAAAGAGACTTATTGAAAGATGATGTGATAATAAACGGAGTGAAAATAATATTTGTTCAGGTAAAGGTTTAAAATAGGGCTTTAAACTGGTACGATATTCTTCGATTCGTAACAATAAATAACCATCAAAAAAATCATACTCTAATAAAAATTCAATTCACATTTTGTAAACAACTTTATCTTATACTTCTTTAACTTATAAAAGATCTCTTAACTAGCTCTTTTATAAGTTAAAGAAGTATAAGATTAAATTATAAACAAAATGAATTAATTTTTATTAGAGTATGATTTTTTGATGGTTATGTCGTATTTGAGGTTGATATTTATATAAAACATATAAATAATCATATTGTGAATAAAAACAAGCTTAATAATAAAAACTTCTAATATTTCAATAATAATGCATCCCGATACATTATTATTAAACACCGAAATCAATACGGACATTTCTAGTGAAAACGGTTCCTACTTCTGACTTAAAATATAAAAATTTTAATCCAATAACATTAATGCGAGATAAGAGATATTGTAATAACATTGGTCTTGATCCAGAACTAGCTACTCTGGATAAAAGAAAGGAACACCCATTGTTATAAGCAATACATTAACTCACATCAATGATATGAATATAGTATAAAGAATATACTCTAGGACATATAGAAAATATCTCCTTTATAATAATAAAACAAATATACAGTAACAATACTCTATATCTTGTAATTACAATCCTTTAATTATATAAAATATAATTATACGGGAAAAAGTTCTAGTCAGAAATATATAAATAAAATATAAGGAACGTTTCATCAACCTACTCATAACATATCCAATAAGGACGATTCGACCACCCTGTCATTATTAAGAACAAGGTGGAGATTACCGGAAGGACATGTTATTCGATCAAGGGGATTGGATCAAAGAATATTTATAGTCAATTCGAAAGAGTAGAATATATATGTTTGAAAGTGAGAAGGTTGAGTCTAGATATTGACCCGAACCTATCATAACAATAAGATCAGGTACCGATTACGGTTGTCAAGAAGTATAAAAAGGGATTATTATTTAGTTTAGCAGAATTCTTTAGTTTATTTTTAATTAATAAATTTCTCTAAGTTTTATCTCGATAATTTATCGTCTAATTTACTTCAATTCCAACATTACTAAAGGATCCTCTTGATTTAGAAAGTATGTTTCATTGTGCTAGAACTTTTGAATCTGCTACACAGTACGGTAGGTCTTCAAATGGTTTGAATTCACCAGCCGCAATCATTGACGATCCTATAGATTTATCGGTTGTTGAACTTAAACAGCAAAATCAGCTATTATTGAATTTATTAAAGCAACAAGGAACTAGCAATAATTATGGACAACGAACCAACAATAATTGTTTTTATTGTGATAAGAGTGGATATATAAAGGTTGAATGTAGAAACAAAAAATGGGATGAAGATAGAGGCATATTTCAATCAAAAAGAAATAATCGTAATGACTATCACACACAAAAGCCTCGTAGTAGTCATACACTATGGCGAGAAAAAATGATAAATTTAATCATCAATGATTGCAGAATCAGTGGACTGATTACAGCGTCAGTAATGATTCAAATTAAGCTGTACAGAAATAAAATTATCAGTGAGATTGAAGCTCCTCTAAATTAAGCACAGATTTACTTTTTTTTTCTCACTTTTTTTTTTTTTTTTTTTTTTTTTTTGCTAACAAAAAATCGTCGTTTGAAATAAAAGTGATCTCAATCGTTAGACAATCATTGATGATAAGTTTATCAGTGAATAATATTTTTCTTTTCATAACACTGACTTACCGTTATATTTAATATTCCGCCCAGTGAAATACTATATATAAGAGCTTTTTTTTTGAAGCATCATTGTAACTTTATTTTATTTTTTCTTAATTCTAAATTAATACTGCCGTCAACCAGAATCGTAAAATAACTTCCACGGATTATTCTATTAGGAACATCGAGACTTTCATTAACTTCAGCACTACAAATATTCACAATAAACATCACTTAAGAAATCGCAAGTCACGATCAAAGTAAATAAATCTTTTTTTGGCAAAACTGTTTTTTTTTTTGAGACAAAATAATCTTTTTATTAACCTTTTATTATTATTATCATTAAACGACGAAAAAAAAATTGTACTACTACAACAAGTCGTTAATCTTGCCTGCATTTGTCGACATGTCTTTATGGAATGCTGTGGAAGGAGAAATCACGTAGAACCAGTTAGATGGCTCAACCTGGTTATTTTTCAGGTCTGTTTTTTTGTATTAAACCGACTGTAGAAATTATATCAGCAACGTCTATCACCGCGTACTTTTTATTTTCTGTTTCACTAAATGGCTGAACCATTGGTATAGATTTTGAATGAAGAGCAGTTTTGTGCGATTTCATGACCTCAACGACAGCATAGAAACTTCCATGGGGTCTACTTTCTTCAAGTTCCAAGTCAATTTCAAAAAAGAATAAGAACTTACCGAGATACCAGTTTGGAATAGATTGTAAACGATTATTGACCCTAGTAGTCATTAGAAAAATGGAAATGTCAGCAATGGTAAATAAACATATATAAATAAAACGTACCTTTTTTTTACATTCGACTCAAACATTACAAACTCTCCGCCTCTTTTAGTACAGCTTGCTGGTAATTTGGATTTAAAAAGAACAGAAGTAAGTACATGGGAGTCACGCCATAGTTTTGCTGCTGGCGTTATTATTAAGTCCAAGTTCAACACTAGTGGGCGGCCTTTGTTGATACCCAAGAAGCGACGCTTGTAAGATGCTATTGCTAGAATCAACGAATCCATTCTAACCAAACCTTCAATAGTAAGGTCACCAGAATAACCCTTAGGTATCAAAACGGGAGAAGAAAATGGTTCCCATAGTTGTGGATAGTCATTGCAATTGTCTATATACGTAGCTGGATGCTTGACGAAGCCTGTCTTGTTACTTTCCGGGTTTCTATTATACAAAACAGAGAAATCAATCATACCGGTAGCTTCTAAAAATTTGAACCGTGTGATCCTTTCAAGAACATTTATTGCATTCGCATCCACATTCACTCTTGCTCTCATCTTCTTTTTGTAATTTCCAATCTCGCGCTCCATACTTCTAACACTAATGTTTCTTAAAGAAGAGCATTGTTCGATAATATGGGGGATGTGAAAAAGGTGATGCATCGACGACTTGTAAATAGAATTTGAAATAGCTTTTGCGGTAATTTGTCTATCAATATAGCGATACCAAGTTTCAAGAGAACTATATAGTTTAATCAAATAAGTAAGTTAAATAACACCAAACTAAAATTTACTTCTCGCTGAATACTCACTCCTTAATTTCGCCAATGTCAGCTTTAGATACTTCCCACTGTAAGGACAATGCGCATGCCCTAGTCAAAGCTAAAATGGCTGTTTTGATGGATGGATCTTCAAATAGACTGACAACTAGAACAGGTACAATATATATAAGCCACTGTATCCAGTCGATACTTCTATAAAGACCTTTTACATTTAATGGGTTGACAGGATGAAAGCCACCTTGAAATACCCCGGCCGGGATCAACAATCGCGAGTTTTGAATACCAACATTTAAGCATTCAAATTGTTTATTCGACAACTGAAACGGATAGGCAGATTCATTACCGTAATATTTGTAGCTGTCATTATAACGTTTCGATAATAAATCAAAAAACAACTTGCTGATATTGGAGATACCGTGAAGTTCGTCAAAACCAAAGGTACAGGAACCAGAAAACGTAGAGAGTGTTCCAAATATAGTTGGCTTCTTGATCCCATACGTGTTTTCACGCTTAAAAATAGTGATATGTGAGTATTATTATTAATTTTTGTTTTTTTTTTTAAAAAAAAAGAACATACGTAAAGTGAGCTTGAATCCTCTAATAATAAGCTTTCTTTAGACCTCAAAGGGGCAGTGCGATCTGCAAAATACATTCCAGCTCTTCGTGTATTTGGTGGACCGTCTGATCGTTGAGAACCCAGTGTAAGACAAAACCTACAGCCATTTTTTCTTTATTAGCGAAGAAGAAAAAAGGTTAGCTAATGTATTGCATTTTTTTTTATATACCTATGTACTTACCCAGTATGTCCAGAAAAATTCATAAGTCTGTTACATTCAATACCATCACCATTTACAAAAAGGGCATATACTTTACATCTTATAGGAAGTTCTGTACCTATTTGGTTAACAATGGTTTTTTTCCGAAAGTGTCTTGAGTTCGTTTACAATTGGTTTTTAAAAAGGAATTAAAATCAGATTTGGATTTACCAGGAAGAATGCCGATTGGGAAAGTTGCGTGTCTGGCATATCTATCAAAAAGGTAAACAATTTAACTCGTTAATACTTCGTCACAACTTATTAACCAGTCTTTCTTAACTTTTGTACCTTTCAGAACTTTCTAGATTCAATACAACAGCGTGGATCATGATCATACTTGAATGGGAACTTGAGGACGTAAACCCGTCGACATCAATTTTCAAGTTATATATTTATTATATTTTGGTCAGTGTTGATAGCTTGGCTACTATAAAGGTTCTTGAAAATCTCTCCGTCGAAGATATCAGCGTACGTATCATTGTTTCTTGTTATATTTTCAATTACGTCTTTTTGGCGATCTATCAAGTTCTGACGTATTTCTTCTGAAGATATCATCTCTGCTACTTTATCTGCGATTGAGACCATTTTAGTGATTTTTGATAATAGTCTCGATGAATTGCATACTGGACAATTGAGAAGGTGATCATCTTCTAGACTATACAAATAGCATCCATTGTTACAAACGTCGTAAGATCTTGTCATCCTGTAACGGTATAACATTCTTGACAAGGCTGGCACAGGCTTCATTGGCTCAAGAGTTTGCTAGTAGTAGAGTCTGAATCAATATACAAAAGGTTAATTTTTTTTTTT